>DWKC01000021.1:0-19636 GCA_018249195.1 Racta chiria
TACTTCAGTAAGAAAAATATTTTATGCTAATTTTTTGCAAGATTCAGTCTGTGCAAAAGATAGTTACTAGTTCATGATGCATCCCTGAACTCTCCTGAGATTCCATTTCCACCATATAGTACATTTCTTTATATTAACAGTATAACATTATGTATATTTATAATTTCGACAGTCAGAATGTACACCACAAGCTGGAACGCACGTATTTACAATAAAATTCATAAAGGTCTTTATTTATTTAACAAACAATATTGCTGATATCCATTAGTATAACATTACACAACAGAAACACTATCTCACATGATTATGGCAATTGTCAATGATTCCACAATTAATGTTAAATTTCCACCGTTTAATAGACAATTATAAAACACAACATAGCAATATTTTACATAGTCTTAAAACAAAATAAATAAATAATTCTCTAAACATCATTTCCCTTATTGTCAAAAGAATGTAAACCCTAAGGCGCGGGGCGCCACCGAACAATTCCTAAGTTACTTATTTATGTACTAACGTATTACGTCTATTTTCAACATTTTATACACGATTTAGGAATGTACCGGTCACTAAGAATATAAACAATTTAAAAATAAAAGTCTTTTAAGACTTCACTGTGCCTTAACTAGCGGGGAATGTACACGCGAGGCCACCTTCAGGCATCGCCTCTACGGACAGCGCGCGGCGGACCGCCGCCACTGATATCACGATACCTACCGCTTCATAGAACGACCGACGACACTAAGTACGATCAGCGGCGGTGTTCAACTACTCGTTCAAACATTACTTAATAAGGAAGCAGAACGTAGACAAAAATAACAAGAAAACAGAAAAATAAATCAGTAACAAAAGTTAGATAAATATATTTATAACTCAATTTGATAGAAACACGTTTAAAATATCCAAACGTAAACAATGTGCAACGAATTAGTTGGACGCCAGCAAGAGGGTGGTCTTACATTATCAGAGTTCATACGGACGCACTAGCGATGGAATCAGCCGCACTATATTAAAATGTTTCACGGACTATTTAAAGAAGAGGTAGAAACAACGGATGAACAGGTTTTGTAACTAAAGTATTTTATTAAAATCAACCTACAATCGAATAAAGAGTCAAAGGGCGACTTAAAGTTTAGAATTAGTTTAAGCTAATTCCATCGACTGCGAGAACGTTAATAGCGTCGCTCGGACAGCGCGGGCGGCGCGGGAAAGAGGCGGCGCGCACGGAAGGGCCTCGCGAGCGCCCGAGGGAGGCGCGCGGGGCGGAGGGCCGCTGGGGCCCAGAGCTCGCGCTAGCAGTCGCGGTCCTCGTGCACGAGTCCCGCGGTGTCGCGGCCGGTGTCGGGCGCCGGGTCGAGCGCGCGCCGCCGCCCCGCGCGCCCCTCGCTCGACGACGACGAGATCACCGCCGACACCACCTTGTCCTTCAGGTCCTCCGGAACCTCATAGATGCCGGCTGGACAAAAATAACAATATATGAATTTTACTACACTGGAGAAAGAGAATAAAAGTAGTTCTTACGTTAAGACATCACATTTAAATTAGTCACCCTAGTGAAGTCCCCCTGGCTAAAGACTGTAGAGTGTGACTATAATCAACTGTCCTAATCGACCGCCGTGAAACCATTCTTAGTGCATAGCGCTTAGAGAAGTCCCAATGATAAAGTATTAAAGAACTGAAGGAAGTTGTTAGACTCACGCAAGGCCGGCTCAGGCTGTCCCGGGGCGGCTGCACGTGTGACGGCCTCGTACATGGGGTTACTGAAGTCACGGCCCTTGCGCGGCTCCTCCAGCGAGTACGCATCGCCCGCTGCGCCGCTCCCCGCCGCACTGGCCGCCCCGCTCGCCGTCCCACTCGCCGCGCCGAACTCCACGTTGGAGCCAGGCCGGAATGACACGCTCTGGGAGGACGCCAGGCTGCCGAGACCGCCGCCCTTGCCACTGAAACGATAATTACAATTTAATAACGAATTACATATATCCTCCCAATGCTTCGCGTATTCACATAATGTGGTCCAACATCTGATAGATAGATAGACCAATGATAGATAGAATCTCTTTTATGGCGCCATTGCTCAGTATGTCATACAGTAGCGTCATGGAAGCCTAAATGACGCTAGCGAAGTCCGCATATAAGTTCCGAACAGAAATAGTCTGAACTCGGATGCTCTCAGGGCACAGAACTTACAAGGGCCTTTTCCTGATGATAAACCACGCGGCGGGTGCGGCGAGCGCGAGCAGCAGCGCGAGCAGTACGGGCACGATGACGGCGGCCGGGGCAGGAGCGCGCGTGGCTGCCGCCGCCGCCGCGCACAGCGGCCCGCCCAGCCCGCCCACGCACGCGCACGATAGCTCGCCGTCCTCGCCCTCCACGCAGCGCCCGCCGTTCTCGCAGCGGCAGATCCGCGGTAGTGGCCGCTCCGGCTCTATAGCTGGAATGGACGACATATTGTTCACTTTGGAACCCGGCTCGAAGGAACGTGAGCGAAAACGTGATGATTACATGGACAAATAGGTATTTATATTAAAGTACACTTTTCCATCAACTCCATTAATCACTTAGAGTATATTATAAGTACCTACATGTCCACTTTTACATGTAAGATACATGTACAACTTAAATAATGGAAAAAATTACACTACTGTAAAGTTGCATATTATCTTAAAATTTGTAAAAATGAAAATCAAAACCAAAACACGCTTTAATCGTTGCGACTATTTCCACACTCTCGATATATAATATTACATCAGAAACCATCTTGACACAGTCAAAACCTAATCATACTCTGTATAATGACACTTCCATTTCTATGACAACCTTTCGGCTTCATCATCAGCACATGGTTACATTGTCATACTACCTATTTAAGAATATCAATTTTAAATGGATTCCCATTGTAATACGTACCAGCGTCACAGGTCAGATCGTGGGCGCGTTTGGGTGGCTGCAGCAGGTCGGGGCAGGCACAGCGCCGGCCGCCCGGTACGCCCAGGCACAGGTGCGAGCAGGCCGAGCGCGCGCACGCTGATCGCGCCGCCGCGCTCGCGTTGTACCGTAGCGGGTGCCACACTGTCAAAGATATGCATGCAACATCTTCACCAGTTTCCAAAATATAATTTGTCAGCTAATAATTATGCTGCAATTGACTAAAATTTCGGAAAACGTTTCCAACAAACGGGACGCACCTTTGACGGCGGAGGGGTTGACTAGATCCTTCGATATCACGAACGGCACTCCCCTTCCAAACTTGTCCTGCCGGACGAGCTCGCCTGTGTCGCGTGTCACCCAGTACAGCGAGGACTCGAACACGTCCAGCGACAGCGGGTGCTTCAGCGGCTCACCCTTCAGGATCACTTTCCGGCCGGAACCATCAGGCCGCATCGTTTCGATTGTGTTCAACTTTGTGTCCGCCCAGTAGATGGCGTGATCCATCGCGTGGTCGATCGCCAGGCCGGCTGGGTGCCGGATATTCTCTGTGATGATCGGTCGCCGTTTGGAGCCGTCCATCCAGGCGGTCTCGATCTTGGGGGCGGAGCCGGCATCGGCCCAGAACATCTTGCCCATCTGAGCGTCGAGAACGAGCGAGGTGGGGCTCTCGATGCCGGCAGAGACGAGGGCGCGCCGGTAGCGACCGTCGGTACGCGCAACCATGACGCGGCCGCGCGGCTTCGAGCCCGTGCGGTCCACCTCAGTCCAATACAGATTATCGCCAATGTAGTCCACCGCGATGGCTGTGGGTTTCGCGCTGCCCTTCATGTTGAGGTCCTGCGCGAAGCCACTCTTGACCTGCCCGTCGACCGCGTCGATCATGTAGGATCGCTTTATTGTCTTGTCGTAACTGTCTGCCCAGAAGATCATCTGCCGCTTCGGATCATAATCCATGGCCTCGATCCTCTTCTCGGCCGTGATCACATCGAATTCCTCGTTCTTGTCCTGCACGAACGCGTGGATTTCCGGCCCGTTGGCAAACATCAGAACAACTTCTCCCTCCAGCACTTTACAAACGCCCGATAAATTGTCAGCTAGTCTGTAACAAATAAAATCTCGCTTGAATAAGCGAATACGCTGAATACGTGAATACGCTGCTTTTGACATCTTTTACAAATTCCTTGGTATAGCAATAAGTACGATAACAGTGAGTTGAGATCTAGCAATTGGAACGTTGTGGTGAAATAAGTATATTAAGTAAGCAAGAAAAGCTCACTTGAACCCGTCCCGACAGCTACATGAGAAGCTCCCGTTGAGGTTGTTGCAGACGTGGGCGCAGTGGTGGGTGCCGGCTGCGCACTCGTCCACGTCCACGCACTTCTTGCTGTCGGCGGGTGAGATGATCCAGCCCTGGAAGCAGGTGCAGATGTACCCGCCAGCGCCCGCCGCGCCTGCCGCGCCCAGCCCCACGCCACCCGCGAACGTTAGGTTCGTGCAAAAGTGCTCGCAGCCGCCTACAAAACATTTACTAATGAAGATAATGAGTTACAACAAAAAGAGTATATGCTTACTGTAAAAATAGGTTAATTGCGGGATTCTTTATGAAGAATTGCCAAGGGATAAGAAAGTTACAAGAGATTCCTCAGTCTCTTAGTGCCTAACGTCTAATTATCTAAATGTCTAACTTTGAAGTATCATAAGATTTAACAAAACAAAGCATATTTAACATTGATATTGTGGTAAAGATTTATTTATTCCATGTAACCGACCTCCCACTCAGAACTGAGTAGTGGAACTGTAGTTTACTTTAATTTTGTTACAATAATCTTATTGTTATATTTTTTACGTTCATTGAGCTGCTATTTCATATGAAATAAATGAATTAACCTGTTAACCGATTTTTCTCCACCCTAGAACGTTCTAATTATTGCAACAAAATAGATATCTGACCCTTGTCTTGCGGTGAGCAGGTCATAGTGTGGTGGCAGCCGCGCTCATCGCTGGCGTCGCCGCAGTCGTCGGCCAGGTCGCATAGCCGCGCACGTGCCACGCAGCGCCGGTTGGCACACTGGAACTGCGTTAGCGGGTCGCACGGCCGAGCGCGAGCCGCGCATAGCGTCATATTGTTCTCGTCCGAGCCGTCGCCACAGTTGTCCACGCCATCGCACACCTGGTACCGCGGCACGCAGCGGTGGTTGTCGCAGTGAAAGCGTCGCAGCGTGTCGCAGTTGAAGTTTGTACAGATGGAGCTGGCCTCGTCCGACCCGTCGCCGCAGTCGTCCGTGCCGTCACACAGGTCCGATTGCGATACGCACAGGTTGTTCGCGCACTGGAATCTGGAACGAATTAAGTATTAATCTTAAGGCCTAAGGAGTGCTTTAAGTAATTCGGTAATCAACCGATGTTATTTAGTAGCGAATTGATATCGGTTACCTGCTCTCCGGGCAGTATCTTCCTCCTGGGAACCTCGGCGGGCATCCGATCTCGTCAGATAGATCCCTGCAGTCCCGATCTCCATCGCACCTGAAGTAAGCCGCAATACAGTGACCGGACTTGCACTGGAATGTCCCATTCTTGCACTTAAATCCTCCACAGTCCAGCTCGTCGGTGTTATCGCCGCAGTCGTCTTCGTGATCGCATCTCCATCTGGACGAGATACATTTTCCATTTCCGCACTTAAACTCTGACTCGGAGCACTCCCGGTACTTGTGTTGGCAGACGGCCTCCGCTTCGTCGCTACCGTCACTGCAGTCATCGGTGAAGTCGCAGAGCCACTGTTTCGGAATGCACCGCTTGTTTTCGCATGTAAAGTCGGTTTCGCCGTTGCACGTCGGGCAGTTCTCTGGGAGCTCGTCGGAGCCGTCCCTGCAGTCGTCCTTACCATCGCAGAACAGCCACTTAGGGATGCATCTATAGTTAGATTGGCCCGGGCAGCGGCGCCAGCCAGTCGTGCAGTTCCTCTGCCGACACATATACGCAGGTTCGTCGGAATCGTCGCCGCAGTCGTTATCGAAGTCGCACATCCAGAGTTTCGGGATGCAACGGCCGTTTTTGCAAGAGAACTCTGTGTTGGAGTCGCATGGGCGGCTGTGGCACATAGCCGGGTCCTCGTCGCTGTTGTCCTTGCAGTCGGTATCGCCGTCGCACTTCCAGCTATCCAGGATGCACCTGCCGCTTGACTTGCATTTGAACTCCAAGAGCGGGCACTCGTGGGCGCACTGCGCCTCGTCGCTACCATCTCCACAATCGTCGGTGCCGTCGCAGATGGTAGCGGCGGGCGTGCAGTTGGTGTTCTTGCACTGGAACGAGCCCGCCCGGCAGTGTCTCGCCGGACAGGTATCGGGCTCGTCCGAGCCATCCATGCAGTCCTTCTCGCCGTCGCATTTCCAGAACCAGGGAATACACTTCTCGTCTCGACCGTTGCACCTGTGTTGGCCGTCGGTGCAATTGGCGATGCAAGTCTTCATGTCTCGTGCCAGATAGAATTGGTTCGGACAAGCGCATTTGTGAGTCGTCGCACCCTCTTCGCCGTAGCCCTCTATATTTAGGTAGCTCGACTCATGCGGCGGAGCTATGAGGCACAAGTGAGAGCATCCTCCGTTGTCGGTGCCGCATGGGTTGGGATACGGAAGCTGCCTCAAGGGGTGCACCACGTGAATATCGTAAGGACGGTGAGTGGTGTTTCTAAGGGTCGTTAAGTTTTCTCCTGAATGTTTGTTCGCCTTGCTAATGGCCTTAAGATTCCAGTCGGTCCAGTAAATTTCGTCATCGAACAAACTTAGCGCAAATACATGGGGCACCTTGCTGCCTGACAATACCACGTGTCGGTGCTTGCCCTCCAGGTCGGCCGAGCCGATGTAGTCTAGGTGAGCGTCTGCCCAGTAAATCCTGTCGGTGAAGTAGTCGATGGTCAAGGCATTCGGCCAAGCAATATCGTCCTCCCAGTTTAAGATTGCAGTAAAGTTGGATCCATCCATACCTATTTTACCGATGTAAGCCTGGAGATGCCACGAGGTGTAGTACAGGTATCCGGTGCCCGGATGCACAACAATGGCACGAGGGTCTGCGATGCCCGTTTTCAACGTTTTCCTTCTGGTCCCGTCCAACTCCGAGACATCCAAATTTTTCGAGTGCCTGTCGAGCCAATAGAGCTTCCTCCCTATCCAGTCGACTGCGATACCCTCTAACCCGTGAGAGTCGTGCCGGACGACCACCTCCTTGGTCGGATTCGGATCTGAGTAATCCGATCTGTATATAGTTTTGGCGGAAACATCGGCGAAGTACATTTTCTGCTCCTTCACGTCGAAGTCTATCGCTACGACGTTCATGAGATCTTGGTGAACTAAATTATAAAGGCTCGCATCGATTGACATGTTTCTAACGTAATACTTGTTGGTGAAGATGACCCAGGCCGTCATATTGTCTTTCCTCTTGCAGGTGTGCTCGTCGCGCTCCCTCTCGTAGTACTGGTCGTTACATTTACAGTAGTAGGAGCCTGGCGTGTTCGAGCAGTACTGTGAGCAGACTCCGGGTGTCTCGTTGCACTCGTCGATGTCGGCGCAAGCCTTACCATCACTCAGTAACTTGTATCCTTGGTTGCAATCGCAGTAGTACCCAGTCAAGGTGTCTACGCACTTGTGGCCGCACTGATTGATCTCCAGCTTGGCGCACTCGTCGACGTTGCAGTGGGCGGGCTCGTCAGAGTCGTCGGAACAATCAGATACCTTGTTGCATACTAGCCTATTATCGATGCACTGGTCGTTGTTACATTTGAACTGGCCGGCAGGGCACGTCTTATTGCGCTTTGCGCAATCGACTTCGTCAGAATGATCGCCGCAGTCATCCTCACCGTCGCACCTGAAGTGGTTCCTTATGCACTTGAAGTTCTGGCACTTGAATTCCTGGTCCGTGCATTGCTTGTATTGGGTGTTGCACTGCTTACCCTCGTCAGACCCATCCCCACAGTCGTTGTCGTGATCGCAGACCCATCCAACATTGATGCATCTTCCGTTCTTGCACTGGAACTGATCATCTGAGCAGGGCGTCGGGGTGGAGCAGTGGTGAATCGTGCTGTTTTCGTCTGCTCCATCGATGCAGTCTGGGTCACCGTCACATATCCATTTCTTGGGGATGCACTGCGCTCGTCCCCACACTTTGTTTTCAGCGCAAGTGTACTCGGTTTCGGCGTCGCACTTCCTCTCGTTGCACTGGTGGCGGTCATCCTCGTCGCTGTTGTCGAGACAGTCGTTGTCGCCGTCACAGATGTAAATTCTCGGGATGCAGTTGCCGTTATCGCATGTGAAAAGGTCTCCGAAGCAGGTTCGTCCCTCGGAGCGACAATACTCTGGGGGCTCGTCGGCCCCATCACCACAGTCGTCGTCCCCATCGCAGTACCAGGTCGCTGGGATACAGCGGTGGTTCGGGCACCGAAAGCTATTTTGTGGGCAAGTGCGTTGAGCGCAGTGCAGGGGATCCTCATCAGAGTTATCTCCGCAATCGTTATCGCCGTCGCATAGCCAATAGGATTCTACGCAGATGTTCGTCTTCTCACACTTGAGATGGTTCGCCGGGCAGGTGGTGTTTCGCGGGCACCGCTCGTGAGTTTCATCGGAAGTGACGTTATCCTTGCAGTCGTTGATGCCATTGCAAACCTGCGACATCGCGATGCAGCGGGAGTTGAGGCACGTGAATTCACCCTCCTCACACGGCGCATACACACAGCCCTCCTCGTCCGAGCCGTCCTTGCAGTCGTTCTCGTGGTCGCACTTCCAGGACTTGAATATGCACCTGCCGTTGTTGCATCGGAACTCGTTCGGCGAGCACGAGTGATAGGCGCAGTAGTTCTTGTCCTCATCTGAGTTATCGCCGCAGTCATCGTCGCCGTCGCAGGACCACATGCGGCTTATGCACTTGCCGTTCGCGCAGAAGAACTTGCTTGGGTCGCAGGTGATATTCTTAGACACGCACATTCGCCCCTCATTCACCAACTTCGTGCTGTCATCGCACTTGCACTCCACAGAGTTGTTAGGGGCCGGATGACAGCTCTGGGCGCAACCTCCGTTGCTGATGTTGCAGGGGTTTGTCTGACATTTCTGTCGGCTGACGCTGTAAACATGGATATCCCTAGGGGAGTCCTCTAGCCTCTTTACCATCTCGATCATATTGGCGCCAGTATGCTTCTCAGCTCGATACACTCCTCGCAGCTGCAGATCGGTCCAGTATATGTAATTTCCAAAGACAGTTATGGCGAAGGGATAAATAGTGGCTGATATTAGCACTTCTCGGCTCGTTCCATCCAATTTGCACCGTTCGATTTTCTCTCGAACCGCGTCTGTCCAGTAGAGCATTTTTTCATCGAAGTCGATGGTAAGACCGCTGGGCTGAGAGAGGTCCTTGTCAATGAAGGCCTTCTTCAATGATCCTGCCATCGTGGTTCGGTAAATTTTGCCAGAAGTTCCAAAGCGGCCCCAGTCTGTATAGTACAACGTTCCGTTGCAAGGATCCACGACGATGGCCCTAGGCCGTTCAACCCTAGCGATCATGACCATTTCGGTTCCGTCGAGATTCATTGCATAAATCGAGTTGTTGGAGCTGTCCGTCCAGTATATTTTCCTCTGGGTCCAGTCGTACGAGATTCCCTCAGGATTGATGTTCTTGTTGATAATATTTTGGATGCTCGAAGAGTCAGGATTATTGACGGACATCCAAGCTATCCTGGCCCATGGGCGAATCTGAGTAAAGAACAGCCTGTTATCGGCGTAATCGAATTCTACGCCGACTACATTTGTCAGGTTGCCGATGGGCTTGAACGGGACATCCATCGACTTCGGATCTAAGTTGACAGCGCGGATTTCCGTTCTAGTTGTGAAGACGAGGTACTCGTTGGCAACGTCGCACTTCTTGGGGTTGCTCGCCGAAATTTGTCCGGTGGCGCACTCGCATTTGTGCGTGTAAGGTTTGTTCGCATCCGGAGGGTAGCTGAAGCACAGCTGATCGCATCCGCCATTACCCAGCTTCCTACACGGATTATTTTCGTCTGTCGGCTGATTGTTGACGTCAAATATTACGATATCTCGTAGCTTCGGCAGGTTCGTGCGCATCTTTTCAGGCATTGACATGTTTCCAGGCAACTTGGAAGCCTTATAAATGGTTTGTAGGTTTCGATCCACCCAGTAGACGCTTCCCGTATGTATGGCAATCCCCATTGGGTTGGGGAGGTTGGATCGGATGAGTTGTCTATTGCCACCGTTGTACGAGATCTTCTGAATTTGGTCCAGCTTGGAGTCAACCCAGTACACATCATGAGTCAACATGTCTATCGTCAAATCCCTGGAGTTTGATATTCCCGAACTCACCACCGTCTGCCAGTTGCTTCCGTCGAGGTAAGCTTTTCCGATGCGAGGATACTGGCCGTAGTCTATCCAGTACAGGAGCCTCTTTAGGGGATTGACGGCCAATTCTCGCGGAGCGTCCATAGTTGTCTTCACGAGAACTTTCCTATTGGAGCCGTCCAGCCAACTCATCTCGACGTAGTTCTCGTGAGGGAAGACATTCGTAAAGTACAGGTTGCCGGCGACCCAGTCAATGGCCAGACCTCGGATTCCATTGCTTCCGATGCCGTCCTTGATTACATGCTCCAGCTCGGTTCCATTTGGTCTAATCCGGAATATGCCGTTCCACTGCCCCCTGTTGAACTCCACCCAATATATATAGTTGTCAGCGAAGTGAACGTCAACGTGGAGGATGTGATGACCCAAGCCGGTCACAGGGACCATGGCCTCAGCGCTGCTGTCCAAGCTGTATCCTCGAATGAGGTCAAGTTGCGAAACCACCGCGAATGTCTTGTATGCCACGCAGTTGATCTCATTTTCCTTTCGGTAGCCGACGGAACAGGCGCAGACCCGTGACCCTCCCTCACCGGGGATACAGATCTGTTCGCAACCACCGTTATTTTGGGAGCATGGGTGATGCATCATCTTTCTCTTTTGGAATATAGTCAACGACTTCAGGTCGCTCTCGTTATCCATTATAACCTTGACGTTGTCGCCTTTCGGGAGATCCACCTTGATGATTTTCTCGTGGCGAGGGTCCAGGACATACAGCCTAGAATCGAGCACGGCGATGACTTTGGGGTAAGATATAGCGCTATCCTCAGTCAGAATCGTCTTCTTGTCGTTGCCCTCGGTGTTGACGCTGTTAATGCTGGCGGGGAACTGCGAGCTAAAGTAGACGATCTTCTTTTCTATGTCGATGGCTACGGCCTCCGGTCTCTCGATTGTGTCGACCAGGATGACTGGGTAGGAGCCGTCCATGTTCGCCTTGCCGATCTTGGCCGGCACACCGTATCCACCCTCATCGGCCCAATATATTTTTCTAAAACAAAAGGAAACAAATAATTAATTATCCCCTAAAGTAGGATTTACTTATTTATTTTATTTGTTTTATTTTATTTGGGAAACATACAATTTACTATAATTTTAATTAAGGACTTAGATCTATACAGTTTGCAGTAAATTTTCCACTAATATATAATTCGTTAGAAAGAGCAAATCAGAAGTGATGGTTAGGAGCACATGTTGAATGATAAGTAACAAAAAGAAAAACTCAAAAAAAAATTCTCACCCTTCGGTCGGATCCAGACATATTCCCTTGGGCTTGGCGACCGAAGTCTTGATTCCGTCGTTTGCTAGCACAATGCTCCTGTACTTGACTTTGCCGTCCACCCTGATGAGTTCGATGTTACTGGCCACCCTGTTAGCCAGGTACAGGTTGCGGCCGAGCCAATCGAAGGCGATTGAGGAGGGAGCCCCCACGATGCCCGTGTCTTGTCCGAAGAATTCTGTTTTGCTGCCCCCTCCATACGGCATGCTGTAGACAGTACAGTTTTCGTCGTCGCTGTCCCCGGATATCGATTGTAACCAATACAGCATGTGACCTTGGCGATCGTAGTCTAGCTGGACGCCTCCTACATACATACAAATTTTTATTTGTTTGAATTTGGTTTTCACAAATGGTTCTCGAAATAAACTATACTGAGTAAGTAACTACCTTGTATTCCAACAACAGGCGATAACTGGCCAGCTCTACCGGATCCGTCTGTTGCCAGGTCAATGATTTGAGATCCCTTCAATACCATCAAGTATGATGTCTCCTCTGGAAAGATCAAAATTTGCCTTTAAAATAGTCTATAATACAGAAACAAAGAAGAAAATGTAAGAGAGTGTGTTGTTTGATTACCTTCAACACATTTGCCATCCGGCAACAATTTAAATCCTGGCTTGCACATGCAAGTGTATTCTACCGACTTGTTCGGACTGAGCAAACAGAGATGTTGACAGGAGTCCTTCTTACACGGAGACGGATACTGCGGCTGCAATGATGGGTGGTGAACGTGGATCGACAGCGGCTGTGAGATCAGATGGGACACCACAGTTTGGTTGGTGCCCATGAACTTATGGGCCGACAGTACCCTGTTCAACTGCCGGTCGGTCCAGTACAGCGTCTCCTCGAACAGCGTCAGTGAGTGGGGATGTAGCAGATAATGGCTGCCGGCCAACACCTGCTGTCGCCCGGTTCCATTGTAATAGCAAAAGTCGATGAAATCTAACTTGGAATCGGCAAAGTATACCCTCTGAGTCGCCGTGTCCAGGGTCAAGCCGTTTGGCCAGTAGATTTTAGTAGTTATGATTGCCATGCGCTGCGTCCCATCCATGCCAACCCGTTCGATGCGAGGATTCTCCCCCCAGTCAGTCCAGAATAGCCACCTTGCGCTTGGGGCTGGATCAAGGCACATGCCCCTGGGCTGGGTGATGTTTCCGCTCATCAGGGCCGTTCTCACGCTTCCGTCCTCCTTAGCCACCTCGATCGTGTTGAGCTTGCTGTCCAACCAGTAGATGTTGCCACCCACCCAGTCGTATGCCAGCCCCTCGACGAGATCAAGCCCGGTGGAGATGATCACCTGTGGCTCGCTGCCCCGGTCCAGCCGGGAGATCTTCTTCAGCTTCATATCTGACCAGAATATTGTCCCGGTGTGCATATTGGAGGCGGTCGCGACGACGTTTTCCACGTTAATAGGTACCCTTTCCAGCCCCTGCTCGTTGAGGTCTGCCACAAGGATGGAGTGCCGGTTCGATATGATCAGGAATGCGCTCGAGTGATTGTTGGCCTTGCAGGAGTGCTTGTCGCCGGCCAGCTGGTACCCCTCGACGCATCCGCAGAAGTAGGATCTCTTGGTGTTGGTGCAGGTTTGCGAGCAGAGTCCCGGTGGGTTGCACTCGTCGATGTCCTTGCAAGTGAACCCGTCCGCCTCCAGTTCCTCCCCGCTTGGGCAAAGGCAGAGCGGGCCGCTGGGCGTTTGCTTGCAGGTATTGGTGCATAGGCCGGTACGGTGCTCGCACTCGGCAAAGTCACAGCCCGGACCCTCGTCTGCACCGTTGGGACAGTCCAGGTTGCCATCACACACCTGCGTAATATTGACGCACTTACCGGCCACGGCCGGACATGGCCATTGTCCCGAGGGGCATCTGAAATAATCGATGGCTTAAATGAAAAATAATCTGTGCGTTAATTGAATATATGAGTGGAGCGATGGATGTATCTTACCTGAAGACGGGTGGCCTGCAGGCGAGGTCGACGCTCTCATCAGAGCCATCGCCGCAGTCATCGCGACCGTCGCACACGTATGCCTTGAAGATGCAGCGGCCGGATGCGCAGCGGAAGTGCCCCGCGCCGCACGCCGCCGCGCCACAAGACGCCGGCTCGTCCGACAGGTCCTCGCAATCCGGCGTGCCTGTACACAAACATACTCTTATAACTGATATTAAATATTTTTCGGTTGTGTAATTAAAATTACGCAGACAATGGCGATATAATAATAAATACAATATGTCAAGGTCTGACTCGCTCTTTTTATAAGTTTTGTTCCAATTTCTTATATATTTTGCCTCAAAATGTGTAAAAGTTTAAGCTGAACGTAGTGCGGTTGTGCTCACCATCACAGTACCAGGTACGCGGGATGCAGATTCCGGAAGAGACGCACTGGAACTGCTTGTCAGGCGCGCACTGGTGCGGCGCCAGTGACGGGCAACCCGCCTCGTCACTGCCGTCGTTACAGTCCGGGATGCCGTCGCATTTGTACGCTTCCTGGATATAGTAAGAACAAAAGAAAAATCGTTTATTCGAAGGAACTTACAACAACAACTACAGCTACTACACAATTACATTACAAAGGTGTTTAATCTAAGTATAATATTTATAGAATCCTTCGAGAAGGTGCCAATTTATGGTATTACAATATAGAAAAAAATATGTATACCTAGTCGGGTCATAAGTCGGATCATTAATTTTGAATTAGGAACTATCACGTCAACTTAATATGAAAAAAAATTAACTTGTTCCATTTGACAACATGGAGTGGATACAAAGGGAAGACAGAGAAGCGGTTTTGAAATAACTATTTTTAAAAAGAACCCGATGTTTGTTTATCTTATTACTTTTTATGATTAGATGAAATTTCGAGCTTTGAAGACTAATTAGGGTCGGGCGCGACTCCAATGAGATGCTCAAGTATAAATGTTAACTTTGTTTTGTCGTATGAAAAAAAACGTTAAATAAGATTACTAGTAAGAAACGAAAAAAGATTTAAATATAAATATTTTTTCCTTTTCTAGCGTTCTTGAAATGTCACCCTGCGTGTTGATGAAAACAGTTCCACATGCCGTAAGTTTAAAAGTTATGTAGTGGATCGTTTGTGACAAAACTTACGAACTGACTAAGTATCTATATATTTATTTTATCTTTGTTACCAGCTAAAATTTCAGCTTCAGTTCGAAACTTTTTTGGTGATGCGGATTCTTTTACAGCTGGGGTTTTGCTTGAGTTTAAGTTCTTCGGACTTTTGATCTTCCTGTAAAATATATCATAAAAATTATATCCGATTCATTATTCAACGCTAATACTCTAATCAAATAATGAATACAACGCTATGTTGAATACAACGCTAATACTTTATAGATGAAATATTTGTTTTAAAAAGTACTGGACTGATTTCGAAAATTCTTTCACCAATATACCTACACACTGAAATGTTAGAAGTGATATGATGGTTATATATTTATCCTGGAAAATAAAATAAAATCCCGGTAACCGATAGGCAAAAAAGGGGTCAAACGTAAGCGTTTTTACGAAAGCTGCTTCAACGGTAAGAAATGCATAATAAAATCTATAGAAAAATTATAGAGCTTAAATATTAAAGTCAGTGACAGCATACATCTAACTATTAATAACCACTATTTTGTGTTAAAAGTATTGAATATCTGTACGTGATATCTAACAGGTCCTAATATCAACATTTATTAATCCTTAAGTATTATGTTCATCGTCAGCTTGTAGTTGACAATATTTTTTGTTTTTTACTTTAAGTTATTTGGACATGTAGTTTCGGATATATTTGAACGTGTAGTTTCGGATAGATTAAAGTAACGCACAGACGCGAAGCTGAACAACTGTATAATTAAATCGTAGAATGTTATGTATGATACCGAAAGGCATGCTACTCCAGGCTTTTGGAGGTTGGTTTCAGACGGTTCTGGGTCAACAATAAGTGTCATTGCTCGCTGCCCACTTCTCAACCGAGGCTGCTATGTGAGTAAGTAGGTTGGTAAGTAGATTGTAAGTAAACTGAAGGTTAAGCCACCTTTTTGTTTCTTAAGCAAAGCATAGGCAGTTACTAGTTAAATATCAAATTATACATATTACATAAGAATCAGTTAATTTACTTTGCGGGCGCAGATCCTTTTCCCGTTGATAATTTCATGGCCGTGGCTTCATCGTCCTTACATCTGAAGCATTTTTTTATTTATTTAATAATTTAAATTAAATAAACCTAAAAATAGAAATAATCGAAACAAAAAGCAACACTCACTTCCTTACGCGGTCCTTGAAACGCAGATTGAAGCTGATTATTTCACAGGGGAGGCCAGATCCTGGCTGTATAGCTGGAACTAACATTTCCTCTGGCTTATTATAATATTTATAAAGTAACTGATACGTCTCGTCTTCTTCTTTCCATTTGCTAAAAATCCAAAATGTAGTATTTGTAACCTATAAAATGTCAAAATGCGGAGGGTAGACTCCTGCCACCGAAATCGTAAGATTGGATAGCACGCAACATAAAAAAAGATACATTCGTTAACCAATTTCGGTAACTCCTGCGCGCGCATTTTCTCATCACACATTAATTGTTACAATTATTTTCTGCTGTGATTTATTATTAATTTAAAATCAAGATTAAATTATTTGCTTAAGAATCTAATTGAGAGTTTATGTATTAGTTATGGCGAGATGTCTAATCCGGCGCCTATGGTACATGAACTTACACGTCGCTATGAGCAATTATCAATTCAATTGGAAATGGGCAAGGATTCGTCAAGCCGAAATACATATCGATAGTTTTCGCCCACGGAAGTGTCGGTGGGAAAATTATCTTTGGGCCTATGATGTGTACTTGAGGTAATATTCCTTGACCTGTTACGGGTATAGTCAGCCTTATGGGATTCATGTGAAACCTAAATGAAAGCAAGCCTTCATACGCCATCTGAAAATAAGATGTAAATATTTTAGGTTTACATATATTTTTTAAACTGAATTTAGCATCAACATTTTATTAAAACAATGACCTCTAGGGTAGGTTTAAAAGCGATGCTTAGCCAACCACTTTCTCCGGGCTCATATTTACCCGAAGTATCCAACACGACCATAGGATTAGGACCTGGAGTTCTTAACCTCAAAGTGACAAACCAAATGCAGGTTGGCTTTCCACTGGGGACAAAGTTTTAATTAGTCATACTAACAGTTAAACATAGTTTATGAAATGGCAGATTTATGAAAAATAGTTGTGCGTGCGACTCCGTTCGCGCGGAATGTATGTATACGAAATTTGTGCACCGATTTCAACAAAAATACATCTAAATGCCAATCCAAGCTTAGCGCAATAGCATCAGTGAAAACCGCAAAAATCAAATCGGATAAGCCATTTCTGAGATTAGCGCGAACAAAGGCACAAAACGTGAAAGGAAAACAGACTAACAAATAAACAGACAAATAGAAAAACAGATAAACAGACAAAAAATATATAAATGATTATTTTGTTTTCTATTCCTTTCTACAAACTCCCCCTATAAGTTTATTCCACATATGTTCTACGTACAGATTTATCAGTTATAGAATTATTATATGTATGATAAATAATTGTTGGATTACTTACACATTTTTCAATGGAATGGAGCAAATTACTTTATTACCACATCTCACTGAACCTAAATCTATATTGGCAACATTAGATGCTAAATATGGAACTGCGCACAGAGCTTTAATCTGTACTGGAATCGTGACTCCATAAGGCACCTGGAAATACAACATGACAGACGATAGGATAATACTTGCGAGGCACCTAACGCAAATTGTTTAGAATCATCGTTACCTCCAAATTGAATGATGTGGCAACATCTTGTTCCAATTTAGTAAAGTCATTAGCAGTAGGTGAAAAAGTAACATCTAATTTCCCTTTTTCACCGGCGCCTAATTTTCCACATAGTTTTAACCCGAGCCAAGTTGGAATACTAGTACCTTTTGCAAAATGTAGTTTTGACGCAATCGGTCCGTAATTTGTTATTTCTACTGTACACTGAACCTATAAAATAATACGAAAGGTTATAGATTATAGTAAATAGGTTATTTGCTTTTTGGTATAAACTGCGCGAAACTGAAAACTGCGCTGAAACCAGTAGCTATGGTTCGTAGCCGTTCCATGGCACAGGCTGTTTCGTCCATTTCGCCATGAGTGTCCTTGCTTTATTTATTATTTTATACTTGTAGTATTATTCTTGTGCCATGGTGAAATAAATGTGTTTTCTTTCTTTCTTACTTCTTTCTAAAATGTTTGGGAATTCATATTTTTGATTCAACAAATGATATACTGATAAGGCTATTTATTACTAAGGTATTCTAATATACTATTTTGGTCTGAACCGTGTTCATGTGGACCTTTTATAATGTCAACCACAGAAAAGTATAACAAAATCATGGAGAACGTTATAATGGCAAAGGTTGTTGAATTGTTATTACTATCAATTTACGTAGATTTATTCGACGATTTTAATATTACTAACAAAATTGCATATAAACTATATAGAAAGAAGAAAGAAAGAAAGAAAAAATATTTATTAGGCTTATATATAATATCTGGAAGGAAGAGTATAGTTCGTAATGTATTTAAGATGATCCGCATAATTCAAGTTCTTTATTAATTTGGGCACCAACGTTCACATTCTGTTTAATGAAAACTGGTGATTTTTAATGTTCGCAACATTTTCAGATTGGAGATCAGAATAGATTATGATACTTCTTTCATTATCTTTATATATATATCTTGTGTGAGTGTGTATGTCACTGAACTCCTCCTAAACGACTGGACCGATTTCGTTCATACATATCGATCATAAATTTAGGGATAACATAACATACTAAGATTTATCGAAAACACCGCCTTTTGCCAATATGACAGATACTACATACATTACTCACCGTACTTCCAGTAATAATAACACCGTAATCAATAACATATGGCGTAGTGACAAATCCTGAGATAGGCCCCATCTTTGTAGTAGTTGAATATACATTGAGAGTTTCAGGGTGTTTATTGACATGATCTATGAGTAACTTTCTTTCTATTGCTAATTCAATATCCATTATTGATGGATAACCATCCTTAAAAATAAAGTAAGCGCATTAAGTTTAACTGTAGCATGGTCTTATAGAACATACAACTTTTGTGTTATCTATCGGATATTACCCAAGGTGAACATATATGCCAGTCCTGGTTAAAAATCGGATCTTCAAAACATCTTTCCATCAGCGGAGAGTTTAAATGCTCAGTGGTAACATCCTTACTAAAGAATTCACTAACATATTCTAAATATTCCGATGTTAATGCAGGAATTGCCATGTAACCTAGTTCTGGGGGGAGCTGTAAAATAAAAACATTATAATTACCCTGTTCACGTTTTTACGTCATTTTACATCCATATTTACTTACATTGTCTATTTCGGGTCTTGGTAGAGACAAATAGATTTGTGGAATTACACCCCACCCAATTACTTCTATTGGAATGAAAGGAAGATGTCCTATTTCTAGTGTGAATACTCTTTTAAAATATCCCTTAACTCCTGGATTCATTTCAATTTTAATTTCTAACTCTTCATCTGGCTCGAGCCCCTTTTCTTCTGGAAGTATATTTAGGATGCATCCATCGAGACTATTTTCAAATTTGGGCTCATTTAAATATGTTTTGTATTCAAAAGGCAACTGTGCCGTGTTTGTTATAATCAAATTTTCTACAGCATTCTCGTGAAACGACCTTATTTTGAAATTGACTTTCTGAGTGTTAATTTGATACATTAAGTCAGAACTCTGTCCTGTAACAATAATTGATTCAGATGGACCTCCCAATACTTCGCATTCCAAAACTGCTCGAATATTTATATTTTGTTTTGGCTTAAATATTATTTGAATGTACTGAGTTTCATTTGGTTTTAGTAGTCCACGATGGGGTGTTAGTTGTAAAATATCATTAATACATAGGTATCTTTGAGCAACCTTTGAAAATTTTGATATCCATTCGAACTGAGTATCATATTCTACGTCCATCAT
>DWKC01000022.1:0-19636 GCA_018249195.1 Racta chiria
TGTTTGTCTGTGCCTTTGTTCGCGCTAATCTCAGAAACGGCTGATCCGATTTGAATGCGGTTTTCACTGATGTATTGACCTAAGATTGGATTAGGAATAGGAAATAGAAAAAATATGACAATTTAAAGAATGAATGACGAACGGAGTCGCGGGCTCAGCTAGTTATGAAATAAAGGGTTGACCGCATCGGAGCTTGGAGATAATTTGTAAATTGACTTTAATGTATTTGATTGACGCTCAAATATGCCTTTTAACCGTTGATAGATTGACAGCAATAAGGATAAATAAATTGCTAGTTTAAAAACTAAAATTTTGTACTATTTCAAAGAAATAAAAATATGTGAGTATGTTGATAAACGTCGAGCAGTTCGGCAGACGTATTAACTGAAATTTGCAAACAGCAATACAGCAAAAGTGCCGATCGATCGCTGTGTCAAAAAAAAGTATTACACACTTGATCGATCGCTTATCGTTCGCTGATTAATACTTTTTTTGCGACGAAACTAGCTTTTTAAACCGAAATTTAGAATTTAAATGCCAATTGAAGAAAAGATTTAGCTAATGCAGATATTAAAATTTGTCTGTTTAATTCGGGAATCGAATCAGGGTTACTTCAATCAATTTGAATGACTATCGTGTAAATAAACTGGAAATACATCAGGAATTATATTAGTAGGACGTTTTCCAGTAGTTATATTAGATCATCTTATGCTCTATTCATCTCGAGTCAAATCGAATTTGATTAGAGCACGTGTTCCGCTTTCACTCAAGACAAATAATGTAAAATTACTTTTATATTTTGGATATAACGCTCAAATTAGATTTAAAGAGCCTAATGGTCAATTTGTAAGCTTTTGTTCCAATAACAGTAACTTATCGATAATGTTGTAACGCTTATAATTATCTAATACATTGCTTATGTTTTATGTATGCGAATAATTCAAGTCTGTTTAAACAAGCAATGGTTTGTTCGGATGTAATATAATCACGAGTTATCTGTCTGCTATGTGACATGTATTTTGTCTCCTTCCTACAACGCTGTAGTATCATTATGCGACTGAGACGGGTATATTCAGGTGCTAAGTCTAGACTTTATCGAGACGTGGTTGTTTACTTTGATTAGGTGAAAGTCTTGTTAACGTCAATCGCTTTCTGTCGCGAAGGCATTTAACACGCCTATCCATACAGATAGCAAGAACGCGTCACAAAATATTTGTACAGTACAAATGTAAATATTGATGTTGTGTTAAACTTAGACGATCAGAGAATTGAAGATGTAACGAATTTGCTTTGAGGTAGATATGTATATTTTATTATTATATTACTAAAATTGTAGGCTCGTCTACCCGTTTGTCGATTATTCCTATAATAACAAAATATTTAACCGCCTTAAAAATATATAGGTACTACTACTTTACGTTTATTTATTTCATCATGTATCCGGATTTATCTCGATTATCCGGATCTTTTAAAACGATAATGATAATGGATAATAGATTTATATAATGCATCGTTTAGATAATACGATATATACAAAATCGAGCTATAACGATAATGAATTGCATAATATCTATGTAGTTAAAAAAAGATTGGCAATAACTTGTTATTGCTGGACTCGATTGGCCTGTTGGTCTAGTGGTTAGTGAACCTGACTGCTAAGCCGGAGTTCGTGGGTTTGATTCCCACCCAGGACAAACTTGTTTGTTCTGTGTGTCTGGGTGTAATAATATATATTTGTGTATGTATTTAAAAATATATATGTATGTTTGTCAGTTGTGTGATCACCATAGCACATGCTGACGCTTAGTTTGGGATCAGGTGGCCGTGTGTGAGTTGTCCAAAGATATTTATTTATATTGATCTTTGACGTAATTAATTAATCATTTTAAAAATTGCAATTAGAGCCGATACGAATGAATCTTAATAATCGGATGTTCGGATAATCGGGATTCTACTGTATTATAATAGAGAATAATAATTATATTTAAAAATAATAATATACTAATACTTGTAACCTGTATTAAATTAAAAGATTTAAGATACAATAATGGCGCCATATTGTAACGGTAATGTGAATTTCGAACAATGATTCAAACGCATAAATTGCCACGTTCGATAACCAATTAGAAACGTTTTGATAAAAAGTCTTATCTGTATTGCATTCCTTTGTCTGTGACATGTGAATTCTCGCACGGGCAGGTTTGTTTGGCGTACGTACAAAGAGAACGTTACGTAGGTGACCATTGAATATCTAAAATTGTAGTTAATACCCGGTAGAGCCAGCTTTGCATGATGTTAATTTTTTTACGGGCTCAGTTCATTTTATTTTCTTCCAAAACGTGAAAGGTGAGTGTTGAGTCGGCGTTTGTGTTACCTACTACTGTAGGTGCGTGGTTGCACTCCGCGCGGAGTCGTTCTCTAGGAGTAAGCGTGAGGAGGTGGTATTTTGTAAATGATTGTAAAGTAATCTAATAAAATACTTTATCCAGAGCAAAACTATAAATAAAGAACTTTGGACAACTCACCCACAGCCAAACTACGCTTGTACTATGGTCATCTGATAGCTGATAACATACATACATATTTTTATTTAAATACTTATATAAATATTTTTTACACCTTGACACACAGAACAAACATTCCTGTTCCTCACGGAAAAAAATGTCCTGGGACGGAATCGAACCTACGACCTTTGGCTTAGTCAGGCTTACTAACCAGTAGACCAACACCAGGCCAGTCAAAAACTGTTTGAACTGTACAATCAGGTGGTATTGTAGTCAAGCGCCAACTTAATAACGAAATAAAAAAAACCCTTTAGGCCACGTTACCACAGAAAGCTGCGCCAGTGTCGAGCACAGATGGGCAAACGTAATGTACAATATCGGCCAATGGACAGCAATCGCACGCCTCGAGTAATGGCGGCGATTCTCAATTCTAGTGTATCTCTCTTTTATGTTCGTTGCCTTATAACTTTTTACTAGGTGTACTGATTTTGATGATTTTTTATTCAAAAGCTGGTGCTTGTCATTTGGGCCTATTTAAATTTGATCGACATCTGTCGAGTAGGTTTTGATTTATCCTTAATAATGCGTATTTAATTCACTTCGACTACGTCGATTGTTGTTTACATTTTAATACTTGTCGATGTGATTTGATGTCGATTCTGTATAAAAGAATAAAAATGTATATTACCCCTTTGTCGATACAAATACCATATATTTCATGTAGGTATTTTTAATACGCCTATGAACGTCAAATACATAGTTAAATATATCTACCACAGTTTAGGGAGTAACGAACATCAATTCATTTTTATATATGTATAAGGTATAGTATTATTTTCACTCACTATTTGATATTTTGTCATATCAAACATTTAAACTTCTTATCATATAATTGTCAGAAGCTCTAAGTAAATTTAATTATCCGCCATTATCATGGCGTTAATGGCAGGTAATATTACCATTGTGTTACCCTTAGATAGGACAATGACCCACTTAATAAGATATGTGGGAGTTAGTGCTGCAGTTATCCTTCATAGAAGGTTTACGTCCTTTTGCTTCCGGCTTGAGTAAATTTTACAAATTTTAATAATATTTAATTTGGCAAAATTTACAAATATTTAAGTTTCTGACATTTGAAAATTAGTAGTCATTAGTTGTACGTTTTTTGTTGTTGTAATTGGAAGTGTTCCTGATATCCGTGAATGTTATTAAAATTTAACACATCCGTGGCTGCGTATTCGGTATCTTCCAGGATGCTATC
This sequence comes from Racta chiria, assembly GCA_018249195.1. Lineage (NCBI taxonomy): Eukaryota > Metazoa > Arthropoda > Insecta > Lepidoptera > Hesperiidae > Racta > Racta chiria. The sequence continues at coordinate 3,766 of DWKC01000022.1, forward strand.
TTCCATCGGTGCGGTGCGGGCTCGTCCGTTAAATCAGAGACCGTGGGAAACCGCCATTACGTTGTACTACTAAACTCGAATGTAAATCAATCTATAATCTTATATATGTATAATGATGGTTAAGGATCTTTATTAAACTTCCCTTAAGATTAACAACAATCATTTACGAAAATTTACTAACAATACAAATGTTGATATAGTTCCGGTTTCAAATTACTCGTAGAATGATGTTGAGGGTAGTTTATAGAAATGAAAAATTTGTCCGTATGTCTTTTATACACTCTGAAATGGTAGGAGATAGAGCACTGATCTCTATAGCAACCTTATTTAGAATTATCTGAAAAAGGTTTTGGTACCAAAACGATATCGATCGGACACATGGTTGAAGACCAAAGAAAAATGTTGATTTTTTGCTTATTCAATATAATGAGTGTTCACCACAAGTATCAATGTTTTTCGAATTTTGATTGATTTGATAATATTTTATTGCAGAACAACGCCTGCTGCGTTAGCTAGTGTCTTATAAAGATATACACAGTATGAAAACAGACTTTATATGTCCTTAACTTCAATCGTATTTGCAATATAAACACGCTTTGTCTGTATACCACTGTGCCAATACAGTTAGATCTTTTGTATGGAAAAGGGACCGATTTATCAGTACCTTGCCAAACGAAATGTTTCTATTTCGTGAGATTGGAGCCTTACATCTTTTAGGAGGCCTTTGAAAAGAAGGAAGGTTCCGTTGTGTAAATTGGGGCACAGGTTGTGAATTAAGATGGGATTAGATGTTTGAAAACCCGAAGGATACCACAAACTTGTTGTCAAGGGTAAGAAATGAATGGAGGTCGTGAATAATTCGGATCGGTTGACATAATATTGCCTGTGTAATAAAGGTTGCGGAGACTTGTACTTGTAGGGGTGTACACTACGCTGTAAAGGTGTACTGTACGCGGCGTACTGTACGGAGCATAGTGTACGCGGCGTACTACACGGGGTGTATTACACTGGGTGTACAACACGGGGTGTACTACACGGGGCGTACTGTAAGGGACGTATGGTTCGCGGTATACTTTTGTGCTCGTCTTTGAACGTCGTAACTGTAAACGACAATACTTCAATCCAGAGAGAAATAAAGAACCTATGTTCTGAACCTATGTTTTATCTGGAAGATCTGTTACGCTGAACTGCTAAACCGCTGAACCAACCAACCAAAAATCGGTTCAGAGACACTAGAACTTGATACATAACATAGGATACTTATTATCGCGAAAAAAGGTTTGAAAGGGTTGCAATAGGAGACTAAAAACTGTTCCACGCGGACGTAGTCCAGTTAAAGTTACAGTTAAGTTAGACTAGTTAAAAATAAAGACAAGCAATAAGACAAGATAACGATTCTGTCATAGTTCTCCATGGCCAGCATTATCTATACAAATAAATAAAATTGGGGCGTCTGTTTGTAACATTAAAATAACCGCTTTTTACTAAATGCATTCCTATGTATACACGGTACATAGGTATACCAAAATATTTTTTTTTTACAATTTTGGTCTATCTGTTTGTTCCAGCTAATCTCTATAACGGCCGAACCGATTTTGATGGAGCTTTCACTGGCAGATAGCTGATGTAATAAGGAGTAACTTAGGCTTTTATTTTAGGATTAAATTAAATTCAAACGCGGACGAAGTAGCGGGCGGAGTTAGTAATAGATATAATAAACATAAACTCAATGAAGACTGAATAGTACCTTAGTAATTAATATATAACCCTGACAGTAGGATAATTTCCTTTTAATAATACGTGCTCGTACATTAAGTAATCGGTCGATGAGCTGTAAACTCACTGGTCACAATGGAACGCTTTCCACTTTTGGAGGGTATTGTGTTCTAAGTGAGAGTGTCATTTTATATAGGAAGTCGGCGAGTGGTATTACGCCGTGAGCGCCGTGATTGATTGGCCTCTATACAGGCTCGTTAGTTACTAGGCAATTGATGTGTTGAGGAGTCAAATTTGAGTGTAATAATAATAATAATTGTTGCAAATTTTTGAGTAAATTTAAAATTTCAATCAAATCAATGCAACCCATAACTGTCCCACTACTGGGCTCGGGTCTCTACTCACAATGTGAGGGGGTATAGCCCATAGTCCACCAAGTCCTGACCAGGTGTGAATAGGTAGACTTCACACACCTTTGAAGACTTTAATATCCATTTGGAAATATAATATCTGGCGATACTTCCAGCGTCTTAACGGTGAAAAAGGATAGTGCGGCACAGTAGCTGCTTGGGACGGTAGCGGCGTGCGGTGTCGGAAGGTAGACCTTACGTCTCCGACCTCACCCCAAGCAACCACACCTTCGGTCCATCCGGGACCTGGTCCCACCGCTCATATCGTCGGCGTTGAGCGACGGCAGAGCATATTGCAGGTATTAAATACGATGACTCTCTACACAGGATAGACAGTTGTTCTCGGTCGTGGATGATAGTGATGCGCTATTAGTGTTGTCCATGCCTCTGTGGGCAAAGGTACGTGGTGCGTGGAATGAGTTTGGAACGACAAACCTGCAGACTGATCACTTGATGATAAGTATTGCCAAGCGTTGCTGGTACAGTACCAAGTGACCGCTTCTTGAAACGGCGAAGACAGAAATAAGGGGAGATGTAAATCATTGATGAAGTCGGGGTTACTTAAAAGACTTATGAATTCTAGACGCACCAACAACAAACTGCTTTAGGACGGGTAAGAGAAGAAGAATGAGAAAGGATGAAAGGATGAGGAAAGGATAATGAAAAGGGGGGATAAAGAATATGGGGATAAGTCTTGATGAATTATCTAACACCAATAAAACAGCTTCCGAGAAATTATAGTACAATTTTGTTTCATTCTCTTTCCAGGTTGCCTGGTTAGACGCCGACACGGGTCAAGAAAGAGTGCTATGGAGGGAGATTGATAAGTTATCCAGGATTGTGTTCCCGGCTTTGTTCTTGGTGTTTGTCACTTTGTACTGGCCAGTGTTGCTGCTCAAAACCAAAGCCTCATAACAATTAGACCTATGCTATCGACCAGTATCCGATTAGCTTTGGTTGCTGCTGTGAATAGCTAGTGTGATGTTATTGCCTTATGAAATTCGTAGAAATGTTCAAAGTGAAGTAGGATTTATGTATGCCTAACGGATCCATACATTGGTGAACTCAATGAGCCCTCCAATAAGCTCGAATCCTGCACCGCAAATTGACATAAGTTATATGCGTTTTATATTACACGAAAATTTATAAATTATCGCGTACTTTGGTGAAAAACACATCGTGAGGGAACTGACTGAAGAAATGGACATATCAGGATTTCACATAAAGTTCTCAGAGGTGCGTGTAGCGGCCTTAACACCTCACCTTGTAAGAGACGACCCGAGCGAAAGTAGGTACGTTCTTGATTGAGTACCTAAAGTACTCAGACCAATTACAACCCATATCTTAATGTCTCTGACAGCTTGTGTTAATAGGAACTGAACGAACGAATTAGCAAAGTTCTGGTAGTTTTCCGTTATTGTGCTTCGTCGGAATACCAATTAAGAGAAACGCAGCGCTTACGTAGTGTGGACTTACTCTAAACCATCACCCCTAATTACTGTTACAAGTTAGTGCCTGTAAAATTGAGTTATTTTCTCTATTAAATTACGACTGTATCAGAGTAATGAACTGTAACTAATTCATGCGCGCAGATCGAGGATTTGTAAGAGGCTGCTAATGACAGGATTATGTATGTTAAATAATTTGTTACTGGGGCTTACGAGGGTGTTGATGCTACGGGTGGAAACGATCAACGTCTTGTTTGAATGAGCCTCTATCGACTCATCGTGTTGAGAGCCCGTCGTTTCTTTGTTGCCGTACAACGTGTTGCCTCTAGTGACAGACGTCGCCCTCTGATTACTGATATCCATGTGCTACTGACCATAACATACCAATCTCTTGTTTGGGCCACTGTAGTACTACTGTTAGATATTTCTTCCCTTTTTGTAAGTTCGGTGACGCACCGATGCATTTTAATTCGTCCACTGTGATTTATTTAGTCAGTCCTCGCCTTTTTTCCTTTAGCGCTTTGAATTAATATTTTGGTAGTCAATTGTATATTAAAGCTTTAGTAGGCTTGTTATGTAAATCGATCCGTTTTTAGCAAATTGTTTGGTTGCGTGTTCAAATTACGTCGGGGTCAGGTTCGGCAAAGGGGCGACCTTCCGCCAGGCGAGGTGCCTGGGGAGTGACTGTGTTATAACTGTCGGAACTTATATAAATGCAGATGATGTAGAAAACTCCAATGGCGTGATTGAGGTTACTGTGACATCATCGTGTGACTTATGTACGATGTCGTCACACGTTTAAATGGGAAAATATGCATGCTTAGAAAGAGTACGTACTTTATTTACTTTATGCTTTATGTATTAGGTTTGCCATTCTAAGTATGATAGGCTTTCTTGCATTTATTGGTACTTTCTGCATTTCATCTGAAATAACAGACAATATTATAACAAAAAGCAACTGACATCATGCCAGTAAATAAATAAAATTTTGGTAATATAAATTACAATCGAATATTCATTGCCAAGCTCCTATTACTTATAGATTAGGTAGCCATTTAATGTTCATTGGCCGTAATAAATAAAATAGTCTTAATTTTAGAGGCAGATGAAATTTCCAATTAAAAAATGCCAATGGCCCAAACATCTTTGAAACTAAAAAAGTTGTTCGAAATTAGATACAAGCTAAGTGAAAACGTGTTGGCTAATTGTTAAATTGGTTCGAAAGATTCTCCTTTCAAGTAATATAAGTTTAACCAATAAATTTAATGTTCAAAATATTATTCATATAGTACTTTTGTACTTGTGCTTTTGAACGTAATTATTTTAATCTACCGTCGTTTTGAAATAGTGCGTGACTGTTATGAAGAAACGGTGAAAGAAACTACTACAAGTATCTGCGAAACTTCTTCACCATCAACTCTATTTCTTAAAATAATGCACAATTTTTACGTAAAATAAACTAATAATAAATATAATAAACTGATACGGTACAGTTATTTTCAGGCATTCTTCTGACTGATAGGTATAGGTTAATTACAGGACAGACGATATATACGTTATATTATATATTATTATTTTAATATAATATATTAGATTGATGACCTACAACTATCTCCTCGTAACTGAGAAGGTTCTGTATGATTGTCCAATGGATTGATTGGAGGGGGTAGCCAACCTAACTGTCAGAAGATTCTATGTAGCCCAAAGTCACTATTCGTCGATTTGATCTAACCAAATGGGTGGCTCTACAAAAGGCTTCTGTCTCCGAAGAGGTAGAACTGAAGGTATAATTGATCATGGTTTTGAAGGTTTGCCGTGCTAAGAAGTATAAAAGTAATATAATGTAACATATTTTAAAGGTATTAAAATAAATAGATGTTTAATTTTAGTATAATATTTTCACTTAGTAGAATTGGAACCTACTTATACGAGTGCTTATTCGTATTTTAATTCAAATGCTCTACAGATTCCCACTAGAGCGTCACAGAGTACCTAATTATTTGTTGGTAAAGAGTCTCTCGCCTCCTTAACTGCGTGAAGAAAATCCACAGAGAGACTTCAACCTTGAACAACAGATACAAAATTTTATCAATTAATCTGAATATAAAATTTGACTGAAAGTAAAACAAAAATGGAAGAGTCTGATCCTTTTATTAGCAATTAAAATTTATTTCAACAGTCTAAAAATGCTTCTCGAAAGATTGGATGCAGTGAACGAAAAAATATATGTAAAATGTAAGACGCATAATGAAAATTTAATTAGGTACGAAAGTTCAAAATTGGCTGCAATCTCAAAACAGACATGGACCAACACGTATCATAGGAAAAAGAATCCGCACAATCACAGCCCGTAGCCAACCGTTAGGGGCGTTTTAATTTTTTTTTTTTTTTTAATAAAATTAACTGACTATATACCACAACGCTATTCTTTTTTACGGCAATAGCTGGCAAAGAAGTTGATGTCAAGTAATCACCATTGCCTATGGGCAATCTTATGTATGCACAAGAAACAAAAAAGATCTAGCTCTCAAGCCAGCAACATAACGAGTCTTATGGCAGTTAACTCAAGCGAGAGGGTGATATTTAATTGGAAACAATATTAAAAACTCTAAATAACATATTAATTACTTTTACTAATAGGAGTTTACTATGAGTAGCGCGGCAGCTTCCCTTTCCCATTCACACGAGTGTCTACCAATCCCAACACTTTCTAAGAATCTCTTCGCAGACGGACGAACATGCAAAACAAGGGTTCCTAAATTTCTACGAAATCTTGAAACAAAATGATTGACGTTGTTCGGCTTTTTGGTACAACCCAATATTAAACATATTTTAATTAGTGCACACCGTTGAGATTTTGAATTGACAAGTTGTCAAGTGGTTCCTTAACCTGAATATTCGCACAAAGTACGCTACAAACATATAATATTTAAATATTAAAAAAATGTTGTACAAATTAATATGTATCTCATGTTAAAACTTAAAAATATCTGCTACTTACCTTTTTTCTTTACATCTTTTGAATTTAAAATCCACTGACGCTTGCACAATACTAATATAGAGTATTTATCTGTTTGTGATGTCAATGTGTTTTTTATTATATTAATTTTAAACCGTTTGCACCATACATAAGTACAATCAACATTTGGTCAGTGTGAATGCATCGATTTTGTTGTTTTGGTCACTTTAAGTTCCCATAGTTAAATATAAAGAAAAGATAAACAAAAAATATGTTAACAAAGCTTTCAATGCCCAAAACAAATAATTTTATCATTGTTGTATAACGTTAAGCAAGTAATAATGCATGATAAATTGAGCAATTAGCGGACTATTGATTGACTATTGCTTGAACCCATTATTGGTTGACTACCCCTCCCCCCTCCCCACTTCTGAACACGGGTCTCTACTGAAACTGACGAGGCCTAAGCATACGCATACTCTACCAAGTTACTCCAGTGTAGATTGGTGGAGAGGTGAATGTCCAAGCCAAATGTCGGAAGTTCTTTTATGCCGCCCGAACACCAATGATGGCAATGTAATGATAACAACTAGGACCGACGGAGTTTCGTGCCCTCCGAAGTACGGAAGCGTTCATGAAATTTTGCCACTATCGATCACCCATCCTCCTAACGACTGCGTCCGCTACTGCGTAACTTTTTCGATCACATGCGATCGAAACAAGCCGCTGGGTTACGGACGAAACGAACGAAATATCGACGGTCGGAACTAATTTGAATCGCATTCGATATTTATTTCCTGTCACAGACGGTACTATGGACCGTCTCCCAGCGCAGTTATTGTATGCTTAATTCTCTATACAATATAGTACCAACTTTTACTATAATAACACTGTGCTGAGAGATGTTAAAAATACCCAAAATACGAGTACATATTTATCACTTTATTTGTACACTAATTTAATTTAATTAAATTTAGATTAAGTTAAGGTGCTTACTAAATCATCAGCGTATTTAGACGGTAAATAAACACATAGGGCTTTAATACATTGTGATAAATAAGTGTTTGTAAATTTTTACATTTGAGCTTACTTACAATATAATAAATATGAAGAACAGAATATTAAAAGAAAAGGAAATATTTAATATGTCATTTGCTTAAGTATCATTAATTTTAGGCAATAGTTAATGATGTTATGAATATTTTTGTCACAATTTTTTTTAATTATCATCTTGGCAGATCTGTCGTTCTGCCGAGATTGATTGTTGGTTGAAATTCATGTACTATATGTAACAGGTAGGTAAGCCTTCCCGCTTTTCACGGGTGTCAGATTAGTATGTATGTTATTAATCTATATTTAATTTTGTTGTGTAAACTTAGAGAGGCAATTTTATATAATGATAGTGTTGTTATAGCTTTATAAATATTATTATGATTTTATTTTGTATTATGATTTGATGAATTTCAAAACATTTTAATTTTATATTCCTATAGATATTTTTATGAGGAATAATTCTACAATATTTCTTCACATTCCTAACTTTATTTGCGTAACTCATTGTATAGAAAAGTTAAAAATCATGTTTTTTCTCAAAATCATGGTAATTTTGGCAAATTTTCATAACATTTATATTGTAGACTAGACTTTCCTCATGGCTCTCCGTCCATATTCGAAAATGAAAATCCGTTTACTAGTTTCTATAAGTTGATTGGGAGGCAGACAGACGTGGTGAGGCGGACTTTCATTGTAGTGATAATTATTTTTATCACTAGTATAATTAATTAATTATTACCAATTAGTTTCAAGTCAAAATATCCATGTTGGACTACCAAGGGTCACTTGAATTTGAAATTTTATTATTATGTAGATATATTATATCAATAATTACTAATAATTATGTTGTTTGATAAAAGAAGAAGTAAGGAATTCCCTCGTATATTCCGCGAATTTAGCGGCCCCGCACCGCACAATGTTTTTTCCATGGCGCGTGTTCTGTGTCGATCTCGATTATTGACAATTTCGAAATCTGACGTCAGTAAGACCATGATTCGTATTGTAGTAAGCATCTGACGACACATTGTTACGAACCACAGACACTTCCCTCCGTGCAACAGAGCGGGATCGTTCGTGAAATTACTAACAGTGGGAATTCAGTTTAAGAAATCGATAATACATAGCCTACTATCTAACTATGTTTCTATAAACAAAATAATTATGTGAATATAGTTCTTTCGAAAAATCTAATTCTTAAACCATATCAATTAATTTAGTAAATTAAAATTATTATCACTTTTGTTTCATGAAGTAAGCGTTTTAAGTGAGCTGTCAAACCGCCACTAGGGGAGGGGGAATCGACGAGTCTCGAGTGCTGTGCATAACACTCTTCTATGCACCTCTCCGTCTAATGCCGCACGCTTGCCGAACCTCCACAAGCAGTCACAAATCCAAACAGGTGTTTAAAGAGTTTTCCTTGGTTTGTGTAGGTTTGCAATCGATGTTGGGTTTTGTTCAAAACAAAAGAGAATTTGCGTTCACAATTTTGCGAGGTTTCAGACTCATATAAAGAGTACTTTGATGTCTCATTTGTGTACGAACAGCCAAGTGAACACTTCTTGAACTTCCTATAATTTTAACAGGCGGGCTTTCTATAATGGTACCATTTGGGATCCATAAAATACTATATTTCGTTTGACTTCTTTTTTTTTAAATAACAATACCTTAAAACAAATTCCGTCATGCTTGCCTTATCGAAACATACAAACACACGTGCAAGCGTGTGGATGGTGATGTGAGGTTCCCAAAATCAAGGTAAACTTTTCTAGACGTTTCGTGTTTGCGGCAAGGCGCAAGCGTGCGGATGCGGCATTACAGTAGGTACGTTCATACTTAAATATAAAAGCGTGATGGAGCACGTTACGTTTCGCTCGCTCACAGCAGTGTTTCTTAATATTACGTGATTTTTTTTTTTTTACTTTAGTGCTTGGCTTCTGATTAATTCCCACAGTTTTCCGTTTGGCCGACGACGAGTTACAATCACTTAAATTTTATTGTAACACGATCATGCAAATGTACAGACTATATTATGCTTTAGGTGTAAGGAACGGAGCTCATTATAAAGTGATTGATTTATACGGGGATGTAGAATTTATAGGGATGTGTCATATTATAATAATATAGTGAAGTGTACATAGACTATATTTATACGTACATGTAGATATGCTGCAGAAAATAAGCACAAAATATAATATACGAATTGTTAAATAAATTTGTTTTAGTTAAGTCAAGTATTTTATCTAGGCAAATGAATGTTATTTACACGAACAGCTTTTTACCATAATATGGGATAAATATATTTACAAAGATTTATTTAATGTGTAATAAATCGTTATGAATAATGTGTGCAATATATATATATATAAAACAGTGTGCAATATTATCAATGCCATACTTAAAAATAGTGTTGTAAATCGAAAAGTTAATATATGAATTTGAAACAAATCAAATTTGTGTTTTATTCAATAGTTGAACCAGTTCACTCAGAATGCTGATTCACCAAGCGCCTTCTTTAAAGAAAGAGCAAAATGTGTTGAATGTGTGTTGCTTTTAGACCCTAATACTCGTACTATATTTTAGGTTGCTTGGTGTACAACAATAGTTGTTGGCCACTTACTGGCTGTAGCATATCAATGTCCCACTGGTGGGCTCGGGCCTCCACTAACATACGAAGGATACAGGCCAGAATACACCATACTACACAAGTGCGGATTTGTAGACTTCACTCACCTTTGAGAACTTTATGAAAGTTCTCAGAAGTCAAGTTTCACAATATTTCCTTTCACCCAAGGAAGTGGTGATTAATTTCTAATACGCACACATTCGAAATTTAGAATAGCGTTCAGGAATCCTCGAGTTTTCCAACTCGAGGTCCTCTGTTCTGGATACCAACGCTCAAACCGCCAGGCTATTTTGCGTAAATGACAATCCGTTCAAAAGTGATCTGACGACATCACTGGTTTGAGAACAGTGAACTCTAATTATGTCAGGGCTATGAGCTTGTTGTATATTATATGATTTTGGTGCGCATTGTGATATTTTAGGTACATACTCGTAACTAAATGAAGCTGCAACACTTCGTCTAAATTGATATAGACCTGATACTATTGTAATGCATTTTGTAAATTTGATTGATATAAATAAATAAAGTTTGTCTTTATAATTATTTAAAATAATTATAAATAATGCTCTCTTCATAATTTAAGCGTTTATAGCCCGGCAGCTCGTAGGCAGAGTAAAGCAACATGCCCAATAGTAGGCAATTTATGGATTGCATCAGGTACAAAACAAATTCTTTGATCTTCTTTCTTCTCGTCATTTAGTCATTCTGCTTCCTATTCTGCATCTGTTACCTGTCCTGGAGAAGTATGTAGTACGTGTGCGGCATCCGTTCTCTTTAATAAACTCGGCTCCTTCAACTACTTCCCTCCTGTGATAAGTCTTCCTCGCGTTTGCAGATGTTCCAACAAACGAATCTATTTTTTAAAGACTATAATGGTATATATAGGACTATAATGGACTATAATGCTATTTTAACCCAGTTACATGGACCATGGTCACGGCAAAACTACGGTGGCGAGGAAATACTCTGACACCACAGACTTGAGAGTCTTGTTTATTTCTCGTTCTTATATCATTGATAATCATAATCGAATCTATGATTCCTTTTTGGCTGGCATCGACACCCATCCTTGGTATTGCTGAATTGTACGTCCATGGGCGACGGTGAAAACTTACCATCAGGTGAACCGTCTATTCGTTTGCCAGTTTGTATCATAAATAACTACTGATTGTTTCCCGAAATAAAGCCAGTACATTGGCTAAGTGTAATCACAAAGAGCGTAATCGATTCTAAGTTTTACTAACTGTAGTGTGTAACCGCATAGGTATGACTGAATTGATGTCATGGCTAGCAGAGGAGTCACAGTTCACGCTTCGTGAACAAGGCTTGGGAAAATCGTTTACTAGTTACTGAAACGAAATCATCCAGCTACTTGAGTTCATGTAATGACGGACAGACAGGAAAAATTGTATTTGGTAGAGGTGAAAGAGAAAAAGAAATTTATGGGCAAATTTATCCCCTAAGAATCTCCATTAGTTCTCTCTCTCCTTTGCTTCGATTTTTTACTCTGAACGAAGCCATTCTTCTTTTAGTAGATTTTTGTTTAGTCCGTTATTTGCCCCAGTCGCTTCAACAATGTACTGCTACGGTGATCACTTACCATCAGGTACTTCATTGGTTTGCCTGCATGACAAATTAAAAAAATCGTCCGTGGCGATGAGTCAGAGCAGGTAGCAAATTTAATTAAAGAAACAGAACTGGTTAATTTTTTTCCAATTAAAACTTGAATTTTAAATTATCAAATGAAATAAAGTGAAAAAATTTTTTTTCTCTTGAACTAGAACATTTTGTAAACTAATAATATGGTTCTCATGAACTTTCCTTTTATCCGTTAAAAATAATAATTCCTCAGTAAATGGTAACAAATAATTAATGTTGCGAGCTCATGAATTTACTTGAAACCTTAGTGAGTCCAACGGGGATCGCCAGTTGTACCGTTCTCAGTACAAGCGTAAATTTCTTATTTTCCTCTTGGGTAAAATAAACTCAAAATACACGTTTATTTTAGTTTAATTCTGATGTGAGGGAATAAGTATTTGTGTTCATTTTAATATTAAATGTATTACAGTTCCGACTGGGCCAGTAAACATTTTTTAATAGATCATTTTTGTTTTCAAAAATAGTATCGGGAGTGTTTCCGCCGGCTTTTTTTTTTCTTCCGGCGTACACTAGCGTATATAGTCTTAGGTTTATGTCGCATTATAAAGCCGATGATAGTTAGGTACTGTATATCGAGACCTTAGACTCTACCATAGAATTTTCTTTTCTTTTTTTCTATAACTTATTGTTATTAATTCCATTATTAATATAGGTAGGGCCTTGGTATTGTTAACTACTTGACTTTGGTTAAGTAAGCTTTTAGTTCCTAAGACGAAATAAATAATTTTGATTTCATTAAAAAAAAACATATCACGGTAGGACATAATTATGGGTCATTACCGAAATACTGATTGCCTTCATACTGTCTCAGGTCAGACTATAGAACCAACTTGTCTTCTGACTCTCACTCAATAGTAAGTGATCTCCAATGGACCCATAGTCAAGAATCATGCGAGTGGAGTGAGTGAGTGGTGGGTCCGTTTCTTAAAGCGGGGCAGGCGAAGTAGGAAAATAGAACGGTACATTGTTGAAGCAACCCCGATCAAAAATGACATTCTTGAACCCCAGATACACCAAACATACCGCTCCAGGACAGTTGAGAGAAGAAGAATGAGAGGAAGGAGAGAATGAAAGAATGGAGGATAACTAAAAGATGGAGAGAATAAAAGAAGAGTTTTCAATAAATGATGTATTTTTCCAAAATGCCTCAATGTCTCAAAAAAAACGGTTATAAGTATATTACTACATGAACAAACTCTACTACATGATTTTGAATTGGATTTTTTTATAAGAAGTTTTATAGATTTTTCTTTTTGTCATATTATTTACTATTTTATTTATTTGTATCAGGAAACTAATAAATGAACAATAAATACCCAACACCGATTTTTAGAGTACACAAAACTATTATAGCCACCTTGTTTTACGCGTACTTACGATAAGATGGCGGACATGATTGATTGTACCACAGCTACACTTGTTCTTTCAATGTAAGACATTGAAACACGACTCGATATTGAGGTGAAAGTGAGCGATAATGACGGGCGTGTGACACCGACTGCATACGAAATCCATCGACCCTTATGCAGTTGCGTGGCGACTTTCGCTTTGTTCTTGCCGACGGTGTGACCAACGCCCTCGGCTTATTTAAAGTTAAGATGATTTACGTATCACCTGTAGCCGTCGACTCAATTTTAATGTTAATAGTACATTTTCAATTTTATTATGTAAATTTTTAGTTTAACTGGCCTGTTGGCCTAGTGGTTAGTATAATTGCTAAATGTGGTTAGTATAACTGCTAAGCCGGAGGTCGTGGGGTAATTTCGACCCAGGAAAAACTCTTCTGTGATGAACAGGAATGTGTAGAGAAGGTATTTTGAAATAAAAAAACATTCAAGCCATTCAAAAATTATTTTTTTTTAGCTCTGATGGTCTCTACGCTAGAGTACGGACGACGAACGGACATAGCGAAACTATAAGGGGGTCCGAAATTATTACGAAACCATTAAAAATATGTGTTAATTTAAAGACTCCCGTCTCCCGTCTACGGCCTTTACTTATACCGAAGCGAAGCGAGGGCAGCCAATCATAAAATTTTATTTTTAATCAAGAAATTCTTCGTTGTTGCCTTCGATTCATTTTAAAAGTTTCTGTTCAATAGAGATTCGGCGTTTGTTTTAAAATTCCAAATTCAAATTAAATTTGGTTCTTAATTAATCAAGAACTTTTCTTTCCAAATTGGTTATCGGCTTATTTTCCTGTTAACGATTTGAAAAGAAGTAAAAATATCAAAGTATTTTGTAAACATAAGTTCCCTGGTATTAATGTGAAAGGGCTGTAGAAATTGAGGATTTATTTATGTTTTAGATACCTACCAATATAAAGCTGCCAACGCTAGCGGTTACATACCAAAAATGGTTCCAAAGATTGGTTTTTAAACGGTAAAAAACATTTTATTACACTTAACATATTATAAACGCAATCTAAAAAAGTAGGTAGGTAGGTACTAGGTATTATTATTATTATTAGTAGTTTTAGGTACTTCTTCGAAAAACAGAAATTCATGAGGTACAAAGCGTCTGATATAGACGAGCAGGGTGTTTGATTCGACAAATGATTTGTGATTTTTTATTTTATTTTTATTTATTTTATTTTATTTATTTATTCATAATACATACATACTCTACCTTTACAGTGAACCCAAAGCGGCAGAGATGTTCGAAAGGGTTAGGGTACTGCCCGATTGGGGTTTCAGTAGGCTTAGATCAGTCGTAATTTTCTACCTTTTCCACGCTACTGCGATCATGTTTGTGTGTTAATGAAGCTATATTGTGTGTGACAGTTTATTGACCTGGGGTTATATAATACTCTTATTAACGCTTCCTTAATTACTTTCGTGTTAAGTTTACAATTTAAATTACTTGCTTCAACCCATTCATGGCCGTCTATTGAGTCTTTCCTTATGAGGAGGAGCTTACTTCACCATGCTCCTCCGTTGGTGTCTCTAATTGGTTAGTGCCAATCAGAATCCCGAAAGTTTTAACGTCCAAAAACCTCCGGCATGGCTTAACCACTAATATAACAACACCAATGGCTTTACGTGCTTTCCTAAGCACAGAAGCGCTCAAGGAAGTTCAATTGTCACCCTTTAACTTCCTAACCGCGCTCGCTATTGCTTAACTCGGTCAATCCTTTCCTATCGACACGCGCCACCGGGCGATGATAATAATATTTTTTATCATTTAAACCAAAAACAGCATTCAAATAGCATCGAAAAATAATAAAATGAACATCAACGTAGGTGCAGTTAATGAAATATGCATTATTACGAATAATATAAAAACTCCTCGCCAGATGTCGCTCATATTTATGGGCCCAAACGACAAGCGCCAGCTTTTGAATAAAAAAAGAATCATGAAAATCGGTACACCTAGTAAAAACATATGAGGTAAAAAAAAACAGTCGAATTAAAAACTTCCTTTTTTTGAAGTCGGTAAAACTACACCGGAAATAACCCCAGGTATATCAATGTATCGGTTGACCTACAGCGTGGGTAGTTACAATATAATCCAATTAGGCCCAGTTAGCTAATGAACTGAACCGAAGCCAGACTGTGTCAGTCGTGTCACACACGACAACTTAACTGATACATCTTTTTGTATGGTTAGTAGTTAACATTTTTAAAAGAAAATAATGATTAACGCAAGTGTATGCATATTTATAAAACAAAGTATAGAATCGTGTTAGTTACACTTTTTATAACTCAAGAACTGCTATAACGATATTTATGATATTTGGTTTCTTGAATTCGTTTTCTTCTTTCTTTGCAACCCTTTATTACTAAGACAAAGTGAAATATTATTACCTAACTAAACATTAAGAAATATAGTTAAGAATTAAACAATTTGTTATCGTGAAGGTCGCCGAATGCAATCTCGATTAAGTGAAATACCGAAGGCCACATTCTTAAAGCTAGGTATGCTAATATAAATAAATAATAAATAAATATCTTAGGACAACTCACACACGGCCATCTGACCCCAAACTAAGCATTAGCTTGTAC
>DWKC01000023.1:0-19632 GCA_018249195.1 Racta chiria
AATGTTTGTCTGTATGTCCTTTATAGAATCGTAAACTATGCATTTGATCATGTGATGATCTTTAGCAAAGTTGTTGCCCTAAGTTCTAGAGCCCATGAATGTTTCTGAGTTGGTACGACCAATTTTCGACAGATGGCGCCACTGTCATGCCAATGAATCAGTGACATACACATCACACAAGAAATTTATATATAAATATTAAATTAAATCGCGGACGAAGTCGCGGACGCAGCTAGTTAGGTATAATTTACAGCCGTCTAATGACTAAAACTTGTCGTAAAAATCAATTTTTTTGACTTACTTAAATAAAACTGAATTGTTTTCTAAATAGTCTTAAATATTCATTATGATAAGGAGTTTGTGATGTTGATAAAGATGATGAGTTTGTGATGTTGATAAAGAAGATGAGTTTGTAATGATGACGATAAATATGATCAGTTTGTTATGATGCTAAAGGTGATGCGATTAAATGATGAGTTAGTGATGACAAGTTGTGATGATAATGACAAAGACCAAGCGTTTGTGATGATGGCGATAAAGATAATGACTTTGTGATGATGATGAAGATGATCATGTTTGTGATGATGGTAAAGATGATGAGCTTCTGATGACGATAAAGAGGATGATACAGACGATGAGTGTATGTTGATGATGAGTTTGAGATGAAGCTCCTTCTACTGGCACAGGTACGAAGGCAGCGGCTCGCGGTCTCGCGCGCCGAGCTTCGGCCGTGGCACCTCCCGGACACGATACTCTGCGCAGGAGCATTACGATCCTGTAGACTACGCGGCTGATAGACGGTACAGGTACTCGATGACATTACCACCTACTCTGTCATCTCGACTGGATATTTCACTATCATTTCAGCTTTTTATATCTTTTTGTATTGATTAAATTGAAACAGACATATAACAATATAGAACATGGTAATATCCAGTTTAAAGACGCGATGCTGGTGTATTTTCTCATTATTAATATAGGTCACGAGGTTACTGAGCATCTGTTATTACCACTCATGACGAACAGTATGAGCAGGTCAATAAGCGCAGTCCAATTTATCACTTTGTTTCCCGGCCAGTAATTTCGTTAGGTGCATTTTTAACTAGATATTAAAATGTTTAATTATCAAAAATAAAATATCTGAGATAAGATAAGATAAGATAAGATACATAAAAAAATCTATATCGTATAATATACCGGACTATTCTTAACGTGGTTTTTGAGGTGTGTTTTTTTATATTTTTCTAAATCTTTAAAACAATTTTTCCTGATATCTTTAGTAATGTATGTATAGACATTAAATTAGACTAAGTAATACTTATTTCAAAAATTTCTCCTATTAGGGTGTACGACGAATTAGGTTCTAGTCCGCAAACCGATGAAGCTGCATACGAGGATCGACTGCAGTCGGTCGTCGTGTCGCCGCACCGCGGGCATCGTCATCGGCGGGACTCTAGTCCGGATGAACGGAAACACTCTAAGGTAAAATATACAATGTTTTCATCATGTGCATCGTCTGCTCGTTTGTGAAAATACTACAAACTGTCGATTTTTGTGACTCAGGAGAGGCACAGGAGCCTCGGCGTTTCCTCCCGGCGCTCGAGGTCGGGATCTCGCGGCGAACGACACGCGCCACGCCGCCGCCACCGCCGCCGGCGAGATGGCTCGGGCTCCCGGGCCGGGACCCCCCTGCGCGACGAGCCCGATGCACTGCCTAGTGAACCGCGACGGCCTCCGAGAGATCGCCCGCCGTTGCCTATGAGCCTACCGTTACCGAAATTTGCGGTGCAACTACTTCGCGCCGCACCCCCGGTACCACGCCAGCCGCCGCCGCCCGCCCCCGCACCCGATTCGCCGCCGCGTCCGCCTTCCGTGTCTTCCTCTAGCGGAGGCTCTGCGCCTCATTCCCCCTCGCTTGAGGAGCGCATCCGTTCTCTCGATGAAAAGTACGAGAAATGGAGTGGCTCCGCACGCGCTCTTAACGATGCCCCGGATAGGACTCGTCTTCGTCATCGTCTCCTCGAAGTGGATATCAACGAGGTGAAGCCATCGGAAGTCGTCCGATCTTTGCTCGCTAAGCGCTCGGTTTTCGACGAGGATTCTGAACGGTTGGAGGGTGCGGTACGAGCGCCAAGTCCGACGGGCAGTCCACGGTCGCGGGGTGCAGGTCCGTTGCCACGCGCTCTTCGTTATCCATTTCCTACGCATGCTCCACCTGAACCCGATTCCGAACTCGATCGCTCCGATCGTCCGGTCGATCCACGGCTAGCTCGCGCCGATCGACCTGAGCGTCCTCCGCATCCTGAAAGACTTCTCAAGGTGAACGAGGCGGATTATAGAATTGAACTTCGAACTCGACCCAGGACGCCGTCCACGGATAAGATTCAAGCGGATATCTGTGACTCGAAAGTCGTCCAGCCAGTGGACAAGGACCGCTCAGATTCTGATAAAGAATCTACAATAAGTGACAAACGAAGACGAGAGTCTTGCCACGGGAAAGATGAAGACAAAAGTTTTAACTGCGTTTACCCAGAAGAAATTTTGGAAGCACTTCGTGATAGCCAAGATCATGAAGATATTGCGCATATCGAGCCACTCAGTAGCGGAGATAAACTTCAGGAGGGAGAAGGGTCTACTACATTACGTAAATTAGTATGTAGTGGTGAAGAGATAAATAAATCAGGTATCGAAAATCTTAGTAGTATAACACCGACAGATTTACCGAAACCGGACATGGAAAAAAAATCTGAAGATAAAACGAGATCAACTTGGCTATCGAGCAATAAACAGGATAAAATAAATCATTCTGAGAAAGTTGTCAGAGAAGTAAATGATAGTAGCTTTCGAATTTGCGAATATAGTTCCAGAATCGAAGTACATCATAAGGATGGTTCAAAACATAAAAGTTTTAATGAAACTAAAACTGAAGATATCAATAGTCAAGCAAAAAACGAATTTGAAAGACTCAAGGACAGTGCAATTCCGAATCATATTGATAAAGAGATTCTATCCTTTCATATCAATGCACCTAATCATTTGAACGCGATAAATAATATTGATTCCATAACTAAATCGTCAGAATACGATCAAGAAATATCAGACGATAGAAACGATAAACAAAAGCATAATCATGTTTACGCAGAACCAATTCAGAAAAATAAATTTGAAAAAGAAAACATTGACCATGACAAGTCTCAAGATGTCTTAAAACATTTTAATAATATTTATCCTCATCTCGATAAAATAGTTAATGAAGATGAGAAGAAAAGTGAAGATGATATAGTAAATGAACGTGACAAAGGAAAGCAGATTAAAGATAAAACAGAAAAAGATAAACATGAGAATGAAAAAGATAAGGTGAAAAGCTCTAAAAATAACAAATCCGAAAAAACTGAAAAGGAAAAGAAAAGTAGAGATGAAATAATTTTTCATAAAATACACACTGATAGAGCAAATAAAAAAATAGAGAAAGATTTAGAAAAGTCCGATGAGAAACATCGAGAATCAGACAAAGTAAAGCATGGAGATGAGAAACTTTTGCGCCATGAAAATCATAGAAAAGATCGACATGAAAGAGATAAACCGAAACACAACGTAGAGTCATCAGACACATCTAATAGGAATAAAAAAGAGGAAAAACATAAATACGAACGGCTAAAGAAAGATAATGATGCAAAGCGAGACAGTAAAAAGGAGTCTGATTCTACCAAAAGCCGTAAATCTTCTAAAGATGAATCTTCAAGAGACCTCTGTCGAAAAGATTCTACAGATTCCTCAGCATCAAGAACTTCTCATGACTCATTAAAATTAAGAGATTCTGATAGTAATGATATTAAAGAAGATTCCCGAACCAAACTTAAAGTATGCACTGAACATTTTATAAAAAATGAATATGAAAATGAAGCGGCTACTAAAATTCTTGATACCATAATTAAGCAAGAACCAAAATCGAAAGGTAAATCGGAATATTTTGAAGAAAAAGATTCCGATCTGCAATCCAAAGTTAAGAACGAGCATAATCATGATTGTAATTTGACACAGCAGAGAAATAAAGCAGAGAATATCGAAAAACAAAGGCATTATTCTTTGGATTCCTCGGGACTCGAGTCTAAAAGGAAAGAGCGTTTAAATTCTTGTTCTAGCCTACCATCTAACATTGGACATAAACGGAGGATTTCATCTCAAGATAGTCTGGATTGTTTGAACGATGACAATAAAAAGTGTAGAAATGATGTAAAATGTCCTGAACGAAGAGACTCCAAAGATTCCCGTAACACTGAGAGGCATAAAAGCACTAAGTTTAATAAAGGTCATTTTGCTAAAATAATAGAAAGCAAAACGAAAGACGATAAAAAAAATCAGGTTAAGCCACCGGATGATGCATTTTTGCAACATAAAGAAGTTGATGGCAAAGAGGCGTTTGTTACAGATAAAATTAAAAACTTCAAGAAAAGCTTAAAAGACGATAACACTGAAAATGTACAGACAAAATCCGGAGTCCAGAGTGAAGTGTTACTAAATGATTTAGATTTTCTTGCTACTTTGGAGTTACGATCCAGCGAAGAAGATGAAAGACAAAAAGCTTTGAGAAAAGAAATGAAAGAAAAAAAACGTATTCAACAGTTGCAACAAATTCAAGAATTGCAAATGCAACAAGATGCATTACAGCAAGCCGAAATTTTAAACAAAATCAAAGATGATAAAAAACATAAAACTGATGAAAGGAAAAAAGATTTTTCCCGTGAAAAACGTATGTCCACAGACAGAAAAAGCAAAGATGAAAAGATCGATCATACTAAGCGCAAGAACCGTAAACAAGTCCAAAGTTCTGATACTTCCGATTCGGATGAACCAAAGAAACACTCTATTTTTGATATTGTTGATGATGGACCCACGTATATCTCTATGTACGATAAGGTGAAAGCCCGTTCTTGCAAAAATATGCAAAAACAGGAGGAAGAAAAGCGACAAGAAAAAATTAAGGCTAAATTCAGTCAATTAAAACAGAGTAGAGCGAAACGAGAGGAGAAGAAACGATCTAGTTGGGATGAAGACAGTGACTCAGACCACGAGAGACGTAAATCTCACAAAACCTCTATGGATAGCTCATCCGAAGAAGATCACAATGTAACAAATAATAAGAAACATGAAAGATCGCATATGGGAAGTATAGATTTTGATCGTCATAAATGTAATGACTATTTTAGTGCCCCGAGTAATGAAGAAGATTCTCGGAATAAATTGTCACGTAAAAATTCGAGATCACGGATTATGTCTGATACATCCGAAGATGATATCACCAAAAGAAATTCTAGCAAGAGTCCTATATTTGTAAATAAAATAAAAAAAGAAATATTTTCAGACTCTGAATCAAATTTATCTAAAAGTAAAGATTATGAAAGTCTTCCTAAGGAATCTAGTGACGATAAAATAAAAAGGACGTCATTATTAAACTTATTCGGAAAAAGCGACAGCGACGATTGTAAATTAAAATCCAATTTAGACCTTGATAGTGATTACAAACTTGCATTTCCAAAATCATTGTCTAACGAAATATCTTCTGAAACAGAATCTATTTCGTCGAATAGAATAGAACAGCGTAAAAAACATAAAAAGAAGCAGAAAAAACATAAATTTTCATTTTCCGACGAAGAATTTAAAATCGATAACATTAATGACAGAGAGCATAAATATATTGATAAAAATCGAAGACACAGTAATAAAAAAGAGAGACGCAAGGACAAACTACGTGAGAGTATGGATGCGGAAGAGGTACGTGATGAAAAGGCTAAAGTTAAAAAGGAGAAAAAGTCACCTGGCCACTGCTTTGATTTGGGTTCAGACATTTCATCAAACAATCTTAAAAAGGATGGAAAAATGGAAGATATATTTGGGCCACTGTCTGATGAATCAGATAAAGAAACCAGTAGTTTGCCAAATAGTAAATTAGATTTTGTATCTCATAATTATGAACCTGTACTTGGGACGAGTAATGAGAAATCGAAATTAAGCAGCGAAGACTCAAAACATAAAGAAGATTTTAAACGAAGAAAAGAAAGGAAGCGAAAAGAAAAACGGAGTTTTGTAAGAGAAGATGATAACAGCTTAGATGTTGATGCCGTGAGTAAAGCTATTGAAGCCAGGTTGTTTGCCGATACAGCATTGATTGATGAAACGCGTTTAAGAGTAGAGTCGATTATCGATAATCTTGCGAAAAACCATCACAGCGATGATAGATATGCAAATAGTATGAAGTCTGACGCAGATAAGATCTTAGATAAACATACGGAAAGTCTTAAACGAGAAAACAGGGATAGAGAGAAAAAAAAGAAGAAAAAGAGGAACAAAGAGGATAGGCAAAGTCGGAAAGAACATCTTCACTTTTACCATAATGATAAAGATGATATTTTAGATAAATTTGACGCTTATGAATGTGCAAGAGGCCTTGAGATAGTGACTAATTCCATGTTATTGGATATACCATTACCAAATGAAGAACAAGTAAAGGACACTAGTAACGTGAAAAATGACTCATTGTTACAATCACCGAGTTTGCCACGATTAACGGAGAGTCCTTTATCAACCACTAATAATGATAGTAATTCGGATGGGCGAAAGATGTCAGATATATCCATTGTAGACGATAAAATGACTAATGTTTTTGAGGAAACAAAATGTATTGAAGTTCATGACATACCAATGCCACCTCCATGTGACAATATTGTGCAAAATATATGTGATGTACCATTGCCTAAAGACCCTCGACCAGTTTCAGAGATAGAATTAACGAATACTGAATCCATACCAATTCCCAGTATTGAAATAGACGTAAGTAGTGAAGATAGCAATGAAAATGCTGTTCGGAGTATATCTAATTTGGACGAAGACTCCGAGAAACAATCAGAAAAAGTTGATGCTCCTTCTTGTAAAGTGGACAAGAAATTGGAAGAAAAACCCAGGGCTATTATTTCACAAGAAGAAACCGAAGATGCTGTAGCTGCTCTTCTAGGCGAAAGTTTTGGGGGGAAGGCTGACACATTCAGTAATTGCTACGAAGAGGTAGAAAATAATCCTTCTCTTCAAATTGAAATTGAAAACACAGTTATAGAGAACGAAAACATACTAGAGGAGGATGCTGAGGAAATGAGACAAGCGGTACAAAATTTAAATGCAAGTGAAATGGAAATGAAACCGGATACTCCAGTTTCCGACAGTGATCTTTTGTTAATCGACACTGACACTGAAGAAACTGAAGAAACAGCTCAAGATGCGATAGAAAGATTACCTATAAATATCATTGCAACTAACCAAGCTCTTAACACCAATACGAAGTCAAATGCTCCCAAAACTAGTGAAATATCGAATGTAATTATTACTAAGCCGAAATCTACATTAGTTCATTCACTAAATCCTGAAAATGAAACAAACATAAAGTTAAATGAAAAAGAAATAAAGATGCCCTTAATTAAACGAGATTCTATTCATCACATAACAACAATTACGACAACTAGCGGAACTCCTGTTATTACTACCTGGACGTTATCTAACTCGAAATTAGTTGAACCTCAGTTGCCGTCAAATTCGATGCCTAGCAGAGATGCAAACGAAAATAAACCAAAACATATTACTGCCAATATTGTGCAAATCAAGAGTCCTCAAAACCAAAACCAGATCAATAGTCCTTTGAGACCAATCGTCAATACAAATAGAGTAACGGCACCTTACCAGGTCATCAACCAAATTATTCGTCCTCCGGTATCAATTATGCAACCGCCTACAATAAAAATACCAGAACCACATATGTTATACCAAAAACCTCAAGGAATCGTCATATCACCTAGATTGACAAACGAATCTAAACTCAGTCCGAAATCAAGTCCACAAGGTGAGGCTAGAACTTCTCCACGACTTACTAACGTGACCGTATTAAATGCTACCGCTCAAAACTTGAATCATATCGGGCTGGCGTCCCCCACCGCCGCGCAGCAGCGCTCGCCGGGACTCACAGTGGTGCGCATGCAACAACCGCCGCTTAGCCCCTTACAAGGCGTCGCCGTCCCGCATACAGTAAGAGCCATGGTATCACCAAATAGACCGAATTCCGTGTTGGTTCAGACTTCCATGAGTTCGCCAATAAATTTTAACCGTTTACCTGTAACACCCGTTTTGGCTCCTATCTCGAAACCGACGGGAGCTAGTAATTTAATTCAACAGAATAAGTCTGTAATTCCAACGAATGCTTTGATCCAGCAACAACAGAAGCTTCAGAGCAAGACTGGAGAGGTAAGAAAAAGCGAACAACGAATTATAGGCGAGAACGTGAATGATACTGCTAAAATAATTTTATCACCAACCAGACTACAATCTAATACTAACGCTACTGTCTTGGCGCAGAATCGCCTGATTTCTATGCAAAATGCTGTGCACGTCGAAAAAATCAATTCTGGTTTACACATAGCTAACAAAGTTTTGATCAATAATAAAAGTCCTATAACTGATAAAAGAGATAGCCAGACACAAAAACCCGAAGATAATGTCCCTTTTGGATCTCCACCTATAATTCATGTCGCCGGAGGGAATCATTCTGTAGCACCTATAATTCAAAATTATACAAATCCTATTGTTTGTAGTTTGCAACAACAGAATACTATTAATAGAGGACAGAATACGAACGTTATACATACTTTAAACCAGCAACGGCTATTGACAACAGCACCCATGACCAGTGTTATCCAATTAGATTCTAGTAAAGTCTCTACATCAGTTTTATCAATGGCTACAATAAGACATCCAACAGTTTTAACAAAATCACACTGTGCTGCTATTACAACTTCAAGTATCTCGAAAGTTGTTATGACTCCCGTTTTATTAAAGACATCTTCGAAACCGAATTTACAAAGTACTATCAAATTAAGCTCAAAAATGGAGCAAGTTGATCACGATGAAAGTATTCTCTCTCTTCCGAGTAATCAAACTGTCAAAAGTGAGGAAAAAGTCAATGAACAGTTAGATACAGACAAACATCAAGAAGTCAAGTCATCGAAAACACCAGACGATATAATTAAATGTGAAACAGATTTTGAAGAATTATTGAAAAATAATACAAATGAAATCAAAGTTTGCAATAGTCCGGAAAATAAATTAGAAATCAGTGTAGAATCATGTGAAAAGGGAGATTTTAGTGGAGGAAATGAAAAGATTGACCAAGAGGGGCCATTACATCATGATAAAAAAGATGATATTGAAATCAAAAATTGTCAGTTAAATATGGAAGAGATAAAAGAAAAAATATGTGATGAAATTACGCCAAAAGAAAGTGATTCTACTATTACGATCGTTGAGAAATGCAATACACAATCTGCAAATGTGGCTGCTGACAATAGCAAATTATTCCTTAAAAGTGAACCAGATAATTTACCAGTTGCTAGAACGATAAATAATGAAG
The DNA here is from genome assembly GCA_018249195.1 of Racta chiria. NCBI lineage: Eukaryota > Metazoa > Arthropoda > Insecta > Lepidoptera > Hesperiidae > Racta > Racta chiria. The sequence continues at coordinate 9,446 of DWKC01000023.1, forward strand.
ATAAAAATGATATTTTTGATTCGTTGTCCCTTACATCAGAGAAAAATGAACTGGAAGACAAAACTTTGGACGAAAATGATTTTTGGACTGCTAAAGATGTTAATATTGACTCGGTGATTAAGAAAGTGGACTCTCTGTGTAATGAAAGCTCGGATTTGAATGTTGAGAAAGAGGTGATTATAAGCAATGATACAGATGAATCTAATCTAACGGAACCAATAATTCAAAACGTGTCATTAGATGAGCCAGAGACAAATAAAGTTAATTCTCAGCCGGAACCTGCTCTAGAAACTACTACTTCAGAGGACTCTACTACAGAAAAAAATATAACAAGTAAGCGAGGAGGTCGTGGTATGAGAGGGAAAAAATCAGAAAAAGCTCAAGATAGAATACAAACTCGCCAAATTGCTAAACCTGCAAGAGGTATCGGAATTTCTAGACGAGGAAGGGGACGAGCCAAAGTCGACAAAAAGATTAAGAATCTAGTAAGCAGTAGCGTAAATAACATTCCCGGCGATGTTTACGATTTTCATGAAGACTCGGGTGATGAATCAGCATCTAGCAAACCAGAAAATAGACCCCGTCTTATATTAACTATTAAAAGCCCATTGTCCGGTCAGTCTAATGCTACACCGACATCAACACTTAGCATAACACAAAAAGATGTAACAAAACATTTAGATAAATCGATTAAGGATGATAAAGCTGATGTTTTTGCATCACCGTCAATAAACACTCGGAAATCTAGAAGACTTCAGGAGAAGGACGTTCATCGGACAACCGTGGATGATGTTATCGATGATGTGATCAAGGGCACCGCGGCCCATTCTAAAATTATCAAAGATCCCAACAAGAAGAGAAATACCAGGCAAGCCAACCCTAAAAATCTAACTGAAAAGACTCTGGGATCGGACACTAGAAAATCACCGAGAGGCGTCAAGAGAACGAGAGACCGGAGTCTTTCAGACGCGTCTATGGATAGCAACGAAGAATCTTCCAGAAAAGACGACACTCCTAAAGATGCAAAAGTTCCTAAGCTCAACGAGCCATCGGCGGAGCCCGCCACCTCGTGCCCGCCCGTGTTTGGGCAGGCCACGGCTGCCCAGATACAGGCCCCGACTCAAATTCTTCCGCCGACGTCTAATACGTCTATTTTGTCAGCCACAGTGTCTACTTCAGTGTCGATTTCAGTGGCCGTTCCAACTCCGGTTCCAGTTGTGGCTCCTCAACCTACTTCAACCCCCATAATGAAGCCACCGAAGAAGATGATATCGGAAATAAGCGCCAAACTTGCGGGCGCGTTCGACACCGCGATTACCGTACCTGCCATACCTGTAATATCTGCAGTACCCGCAGTATCCGCAACACCCGCAGTACCCGCAGTACCCGCAGTACCCGCTGCACCTGCTGCTCCTTTAATTCCCGCCGCATCAATGACGCTACAAGAGAGGTCAGCTCCTCTGACGGAGCGGTTGTTCCCCGAGCCGGAGCGATCGGTAGTGTTGCCGCCGAAGGCCGCCGAGCCGGTGCTGATGCTGTCCGCGGCGGCGGGCAGCGTGCCCGGGACCATGGTGGCGGTGGGCGCCACGGAGGCCACGGACGCGCGCGGCCAGTCGCCCGCGCTTCCGCACCGCCCGCCCTCTACTCACCGTCCCGCCGACCGAGCTACTCCTATTCTCGTCAGGTGAGATTCTTTATAAAATATAGACTGATAATGTAGTGTAAAAATGTAGTGCTCACCTTTATTTCCTTCCAGTCATATTGCAGTATGTGTCGACATAATTTATTGCTTCATATTAGTTTCACTGTGTAAATAAAATAGGAATGATAATATAATATAATGAATATATACATACATACACAGTACATAGTTAACGGCACAGTCAGACGAACTAAAAAAGGGGAGCAAATAGAGCAAATATAGTTATACAAAAGAAGTTTTTAAACTAAATGTTGAAATCAATAAATAATAAATATCTTAGGACAACTCAACAGTTGTTAACACTTATAAATAAATAAACGAATAAAACTCACACGTGGCCGTTCACATCTGACAGAAAACTAAGCGCTAGCTTTACTAAGGTGAAAATTAAATTAAATGTTCAATCAACATTTTTGGTCAAGAAAAAATTTGACGAAAAGTAGGTGAGGTCGAGCATTATCATCCTTGAGAAATGGGGTAAAAGGTATCCCAATCACGTCTAAAATGTCTGTTACGTATCTTAGCTGGAATCAGGGACCCGTTTTCGCGATGTTAGCTCCGCCCCCTACCATTACTTCTTCCAACTACCCTACCAAACTTCCACCATAAAGCTCTCTTTCAATAACGTTACACTGAGCGCATCTTTCTCTGGGTCGTCTTCATACTTTCATCGGTCCATCATCTGATCCGACTGAAGACAGAATCTGGACTCATCGGCAAAGTCATCAGCTGCATGACCGCCATTCTGTTTAAAAGAGTACTAGGAGTCCTCCGGCTTTTTTTCTTCTGGCCTACATTTACATTTAGGCGAAGTTATTTTAGCAAAGCCGATGACAAGTTACATAGGTATTGTCTACCGAAGCTTTAGGCATTTTCGTGGTATTCGTTACAGATTTTTTGAATCAGTAAACAATTTTAAATGGTATCTTATTGCATAATAATCAAATTGTAATAATTTCGATTTACATTTCATTAAGAGAGCTCGATGTTCTTGTGATGAAATAAATATTTAGAATTTTTAAAAGATTACTTTTTCTAAATGTCATTCCAATTAAGGTGTGAAAGACCCAACTGGACCGATCTATTAGATGACTTGCAAGCACGTACGCTCCTATACTAGCTGCCTTCAGTCTTCTGTTAATTTAAAATAAATTTTAAAATCGTTTCAGTGCTAGAGTCTGTCCACTGAAAGCTGGAACGGCGTCTTTTAACGTTCGATTTTATTAAAATAAAGCTATGTCAGGATCACGGGTCGTAGCTAAATCCGTGATTTATTAGGTATATTTAAATTTATTTATTACGAAAAGCAAGTACCAAGAATTTTTTTCATCCTATATTTTTGGAATAAATGATAAGATTTTTCAAATTTATCGCATGTTAGCATTATCTTTCATTAGACAGACTAATTGTCACATGTACACACCTCGACCCTCCATGCTTTAAATATGTCCATGAGGGTTTTTGTATAATGTTTATAAACTGTTTGCATGTGACGCTGTTGGCGTATTAAATAAATAATAAAATAATAATTCGCAGAGGTTGCGACGGTGACATTGGCGCGGGCGTGGCAGGCGTAGCGGGCGTGGTGGGCGGCGTGCGCGGCTACCGTGGGGCGTACGCCGGCCCCGCCAGCCTGCCACGCGGCGCGCATCTGCCGCAACACCCGCAACACCCGCAACACCCGCAGCACCCGCAACACCCGCAACACCCGCAACATTCGCCGCACTCGCTCGCCAAGCAGGTTCCGGTCATCGGTTCTCATCATCAACTTAATTCTGGTACGATTTATAACTTTAGAACGTGTTGTATAGATAAAACCTAATATCTTCTAGGTTTTAATCGACCGCGTTGTATTTATATTTTTAGAGCGCTTTTACTAGGTGACCCTGTAACTTTTTCTGCTTACTATATCAATATAATAAATACATTTATTGCATTTGTGATCATTACATAAGATTTGGTCGTGGATTAGTCATGGTCTTCCAAGACTACTTACAGTAGGTATTTCTTGAAGTGATGCTGTAGTTTGACTTCCAAAAGTGTTTGTAAAAACCAACTTCAAATAGTGAATTTCATTTAATTTGATTCAATAGTTTTTACACGGTCTGTTCGAGGTCTAACATTGATCTTTGTTTACGAACTTTTTAAATGTTTATTCTCCAATCAAACTTATGTATGCAGCATATAATATTGTTGTAATCAAGTTTCCACTTAAATTTCTTGCTTTTTCTCCATGATTTCAGAAGAATATGGTAAGTTAAAATTACCTTCGTGCAATCATATGTAAATGACGCTAATTAAGTAGTAAAGTTTCTGTTTACAATAAAATATTGTGTGTGTTTTCAGCGTCCCGAGTGACTATCACTAGCGTGCCCGCGGTCAGTCCGCAGGGACAAATGTCGCTGGTGAGTAAATACAACTGTTTAATTATTCCATTGTTCTCGGTCTTTATTCGAATATATCTGTCTTTACAAAATGTACTATTAATTAAATATCTCACAAAGAATATTCTGTTCATGCTACCCGGGATAGTCTGCTGAATTAGTTAGAAGCCCTCCGCCAGCACATCAGCAAACTTCACCTATCACTCCGGTATATCACAATGTAAATAAAACACTATCAATGCCTTGAAATATTTTTGTAGTGTTCTTGACAAGCTCCTTTTAATTTGATGTATTTGTTACAGGGTGAGAGAGGAATGTATCCCCACTTTTCGCATCAGCATTACCAAATGTACCAACAACATTTTCGAGCAACTCAGGATCAGTGTCGGACGTCGTCATCACCTTATCCGAGGTTCGTATATATTATTTTGGTAATTATGTATTTTAATAGCTACATTAAATATCGATATTAATTCAGGGAGTTTTAGTTCCACCATAATTAATTGCAATTGTATTCACGGATCTTTAAACTTTATTAGTAACTTTTGTTGTATAATTATCTGGTGTTTTGAATCAAAGAGATTCACTCAGGCGATGAATATTGAAATTTGGAACAGATCCTTGGAAGCCGAGGGTTCGGAGGCGCCGACTCCGCCGCTGGAGCTGCGGCGGCCGACGGGCGCACGCGTGCCTCGCCCCGCGCACTCTCCTGCGCACCCCGCGCCCGCCGCACCCTCCGCGCCGCCGCCTTCCGACCGCCTCATCAGTCAGTATAATATTATAATGTTTACGTATTATTATTTATGCACCTTAAGTAATACCGCGAAAGTAGATAAAACTAATTAGCATGCTGACTTGTGCTTGTTGGTAAATTGGACTGTTTTCGTTAAATATTTCTGTCCTCTTTACTTGTACGTGTTAATTATATGTCTACAGCCGCTGTCCTGTACGTTCGTTAGGGGTCACATTTTTAACTATCGATTGTTCTGTTAGTGTACGCGGTGGGGTGCGGGCGGTCGCCGCCGCCGCCGGCCGCGTATGGCACGTACCGGCCGCCGTCGTCCCTACCGCCGCCCGCCGCGCAGGGCCCGCCGCACGCCTCGCAGGTGCCGCGCGAGGCCGACTCGCTGCAGATGCTGCTGCGGGTAACACATATATTATACTACTTATATTATACATTTACGTACATTACAAATTAAAGCAACAGCGGTTGCGATTGGTAGGCAGATAAGTACCTGCTAGTGACAAAAAATATTGAGCGTTTCAATGCTCCAGAGGACATGTAAAGCTGTTAAGTTCCGGTTGTTACAGTGCAGCGTTGTGGCTTATGCTCTTGGCCTTGTCAGTTAAACGGAAAGGTGAGTAGTGGCCATCAATGGGTCGAAGCTCACATAACACATGTGACGTTCGACATGGTTGTTTAGAATGTGCACCTACAATAGAATGTAATGTGTGTATGTTTGCGCAGCGGTACCCGGTGATGTGGCAGGGGCTGCTGGCGCTGAAGAACGACTCTGCGGCGGTGCAGATGCACTTCGTGGGCGGCAATCCCGGCATCGCCGCGGACGCGCTGTCGCGGCACTCGGACGGCACGGCCGCCTCGCTGCTGAGGATCGCGCAGCGCATGCGGCTCGAGCAGGCGCAGCTCGACCAGGTGCACCGCAAGATGAAGGTTGGTCACAAAGTCAAAGTCAAATTATTTATTACATGGCACTGTTACACACACATGCTACACTGCCAGGAGACCTTATCTTGACGGCGAACACTCGCAGTTATCTTCGAGAGATGTTCCTGTCACGAACGCGGTAAAAATGTATTTCTAAAAAGTGTGCGTTTTGGATTCGACGTCATGTCCTTCCCATTTGGAATTCAACGACGTGCTGTTTACTGTTTACTGTCTGTGTAACTGGGCTTTACTGGTGTACTATATCGTATAAATCCTATTGCTAAGATTCGGTTGTTTAGACTTTGATCTGTTCGTCCATACCATAACGGTCATGATCTACACGCACCTTACCGGTTTTCATAAAAAACATTGCTACGGATTTATTTTGTTTATTATATGAGGAAAACTGAAAGTAAAATTTACGTCCAATATTATTTTTGTAATATTTATTATAAGCAATAATTACAAATAGTTGTAATATATAATGTATGTGTGTATGTGGGGTGCAGCTGGAAGTGGAGCACTGTATGCTGCTGGCGCTGCCGTGCGGCCGCGACCACATGGACGTGCTGCAGCAGTCCACCAACCTGTCCTCGGGCTTCATCACCTACCTGCAGCGCAAGCAGGCCGCCGGCATCGTCAACGTGCCGCCCACGCCCGGCCACCATCAGGTACACCGCCATTCGCTTATGTGACCCCGTCTGCGTCCTCGGGGGCCAGCGCAACATTTGTTCTAGTGTTATGGATGTTCGTAATGTGTCGTGTGTGTGGGCCATGACGTCTAGTGAATGTATGTTGTAACCATATAAAATATTGTGTTATACAATGACGTCAGGCCAGACCTCAATTACGTTGTCAAAGTTTTCAAAATTGCATAGACAAGTTCTGAACTTGTTGGTACAAACGGAACTCTGCTCCGCTCCAGGCATCTCCAGGTGACTAGCTTATCGTATTGTTCACTAGACCATCTGCTTTATACGGAACTTATTTAGATTTACGGTAAAAAGGTGTTATTAGTATTTTGTCCGTCAAATAGTTATATAGGAACTATATAGCATATAATAATAAAATATGCTTTTCTTAATATAAATATTGTTATACTGTAATATATTGTAAGCGAAGCGTTTCTAGCCGCGCGGCTTGCTTCGATCGTATGTGATCGAAAGTGACGCACCAGCGAACGCGGTCGCTAGGAGGATAGATGACCGTTAGCGACAAAAAATTCACGAGCGTTTCCGTGCTCCGTGCTCGTAAAGCAGTCGTTAAGCCACGTGGGAGGCCCTCCGGGGGCATATTGGCTTCAGACTCTTTAAATAGCCTCTAACTCCTCCTCTAATCCGTACTGGAGCGCCTTGTTGGAGTATGCTTTAGGCCTCCTCAGACTGAGAAGAGACCTTGTTCAATAGTGGGACATTAATTAATAGGCTGAGGCCAATATATTGTAATAATTTATTGTTGTCGCAGTCAATGTACACGGTCCACATCTTCCCGTCGTGCGACTTCGCCAACGAGAACCTAACGCGCATCGCGCCCGACCTCATGCACCGCGTCACCAACATCGCGCACCTGCTCATCGTCATCGCCACGGCCACCGCGTGAGCGACACCCGTACCATTTGGACATTTTAGCCGTTTATTTTAAATAATGCGTTGTAAATACGGCCAGGTTGTGAAACTTCATTTATAATTTTTTAATGAATCGCGTCGACCCGGCGGCCGCCAGCCCGCCGCCGGCCCGCCGCCTGTGTCGGACGCGAACCACTGAACTATAAGTGAACTGTTACGACGGGAAACGCTGAAGAGTACCTCTAAGTGAAGCTCGTCGTAGTGCATCGTCATCGTGTGTTTGTACCCGACGGGGCGCACTCCGCGATTGTAAAAAGTGTCACGTAGTTAAGAGAGCCCCCGTCACATATTTAAGTGTTAGTTGTAACGAGTAGCTTGTAAAATACTTTTGTTATGGTCGACTGGGCTCGACCCTATTCGGAGTTTAAAGTTTATAAAAGTATGTGAGGAAAAGTCAATCGAAAATATATTTAATTTTGGTTTCCGATTAGATGAATGGCGATCTAATGAGCATTTTTTATTGTTAGTGTAAATTGTTATTTTGTTTTAAGCGTAGATCTAAAATAATTTAAATGTTGTAAATACTGAATCTATTCATGCTAAAACTTTGATTTATTCGATTAGGTCATTACGGTAGGTAATGGAAAGTCGTGTTACTGGGTCGAATGATTAATGTTATAAAATCGATAAATGGATAAAACGATAAGGAAAAATGCACGGAAAATACCTGAACTGTGATTCTGTCTTTTAAACGTAGGCTATAAGTAGTCTTATGAGTATAGTGAGCAGTGTTCTGTCACCGGGCGCGCGGCGTCGCCTTACTACACAATGGACTTGCTGTACTCTCACTGTGGTAGCTCGGAATCGGATTAGTGTTGACAACTATAATAAACAATCAGAAACATTTCATTTACTACAAATATTGTTGAATATTAAAATTAATTTTAAATTATGACTCTTTAGTAATAACATTACACGCGCATTGGCAATAACATATACTTATGAAAAATAACTGTTTCCTCGTTTCAAAATTATCAAAGTACTGCAGTAAGGCCGCGAGAAGTGCTTGTATACGCGTTGGTGATATTGAAGTATGCCAGCTAGTACACGACCTCTTCCGCCGTCAGAGAGCCGTTGACAACATTGGGATGTTACATTATTGATGTTATATTGTGCTGGGTACGGCGACGCTGCGTGTGGTGTTGTCTCGACGATGTTACTCCCATTCCGCGCGGCACCCTCGTGCTGTAGTAGTCTGTCTGTCTGTCTGTCCGCAGCTAGTGTTCGGTCAGCTGTCACCGTACTCTCCCTTGATCACCACCCTCATATATTGCTATCGCTTTTTACCTTTTGTGTCGCCAACCTTTTCCGCAGTCACCACTACATACCATCACTTGTTTATATTATTGCTAATTTAATTGTTCTCTTTCACTAATTCCGAATGCATGAACTAACAATATTGTACTTCTCATAAATTTGAACCGTCTGCATCGATGTGTCGCTGCAAGTGGATGTTAGCTTGAACCTCTAACTTTATTTTGAACCAACTCTCTAGTACGTCAACTTTTGATTCATCGGCATCTCGCATTGTATAGTTAATATAGAGGTGCGACCATTCTGTCGTACTCGAAACAAAGTACAAAATATTTTATGTATTGTAATTTTATATGTACGATATAGAAAATAACAGCACAGGTAATATTATTATGTAAATTGTTTTTAAGATTTAATGTATAGGTGTATAAATGATGTATGGTTTGTCATGTTTCCGTCGCAAACAGTTCTCGACTTAGCTAGGAGGAACACTAACGAACTCGTCACTTCGTCCATTAATTTTAAAACATAATTTTATTAGTAAAACTGATACCCGATATGTACACTTATTCTTATTTGAATTCCTTGAGAAGGAAGTCATGTAAATAAGTCTTCATATACATAGCGATACAGTATTTAGAATTGATATTGAGAAAAAAATATGAGATAAGCAACACATGAGAATTATAACAGATTGGTATTTACTCATCATTTGTTTAGTCAATAGAATGTGATTATTTTGAAGTACGATGAGAACGATCACGACCATTTTAATACAAGTTCGCCTACTAAATAATCACATGTACACATTTTAACTCATCTATACTACGTCAAAGTGTCAATTACTAATATTTAATATTTTCATAAAGTTTTCCATAATTATGCTCCAGACCACGATCATTACGTTTCCATTTCCATGAAAGGGTTTTATTCCAGTAAGTTAATGCAGACTTAATAGGTATAATGGTGTAATAATGTGAGAAGTATAATATAGTTTTGTTTGTATACCGTTTAGAAGGGTGGATCAATCCAGCTCCTACTCCGAGGTGCCCTCGGATACAGTGGAAACAATGTTAATTGAGGGAGGGCACCGCGAAGTATGACGGTCGTGCCGCGGGCGGAGGCCACGCGGTCCTGGCGCGAGGCCCGGTGGAGGCCTGGGGGAGGCACTGCGGGCTGCGGCGGCGGCCGCTGCCGTGTGCGAGTTGATAGAGTTAAATATATGTAAAATTAACATTTGATCTCAAGTGTGCAGCAAAAGTGAAAGTGACGCGCTAGACTGTTGTCGCAGCGGCCGCGACCGCGCCCCGCCCCTACCACATTACATTTTAGTTATAGTGGAGCGTAAGAATATAAAAAATATTGTGATCATATTTCTATTATAAGTTAAAATGCTAGGATTTAGTGATAACTGTATATTTTGTACATATTGCAAATAGTATTGTATCTTTACTTCCCTTTATCCAAACAACCCAGACTCCTGTGTGTTATGTACCTCCTACCTACCAATACTATTAAAAAAATATTACATACCAGTATTTTTTATTTAACCCACC
>DWKC01000024.1:0-19627 GCA_018249195.1 Racta chiria
TGATAAAAAGAAATAAAATTTGGAGTTTGCAATTAATTTTTAGATTTACAAAAAAAAAATAATTGGTTGAGCCGTTTCGCAGGATTGCGACTACAAACAGCGTAAGACGTTATTTTTATGTATTAGATATGAATCCATAAGGTGACCTAACATGATTGTTATGTCAGAGTTATGTTAGTTAAGATTTACAAAATGTGTTGCTAATTAGAATGCTGTTATGAGATTTTGAATGGCAGTAGACTGAATAGACAGACGTTGTTCTAAATGAATACGACCTACTATTACGATTACATTAATATTGATGTGACATACTGGATCATTGGTCGATTTCAAAACCTTAAAATTATAACATGTTGTATTATTTTTTACTAAATATACTACAGAATGTTTTTATATTTGACGTTCGCAGCTTTTTAAAACAACGTATTTAAGGTACTTCATTGAATAAAGATTAATGCTGTATTACTTAAAATCGATTCGTTAATAAAGGTTAAACAATCGTTATTGTGGGTTATCCCTAAGAGACAGATATATACCATCACGGACTTTTTTGTAGCCCTTTCTAAGGTGTTCAATACTGTAGTACATTATTTTGATCTATCTCGTAGGGTTCTGCCAGCGTTTACAATGTAAGCACAAAAAAATGTGTTTATTTACGACATCACATTAGAAACCTCTAAAATGCGTTCAGTATGTGACGTTGTTGGTTAGTTTGAGCAGTTCCTGCTTGAGTCAGCCGCCAAACGATTCGTCGTGTTCGGGCTGGGGGCTGGAGATCCAGTTTTCCTCTTTGTCTTCCCGTCCTACAGTAATCCTCCTTTCCATTTAAGTATTATATTATTATATATGTTATATATGTAAGTAATAATAATATGTATTTGCCCATCTATGTTATGTAGTGTAATATGTATACTTTATGAAACCGCTTATCGTGTATTTCTGGTTGGACTTATGTGGTTAACTGGTAGAGAATGCTTTTAGCATTAAGCTCATCATTTGTACTCATCTTTTGTGGTCAATAAAGAATAAATAAATAAATCTATCTATTGGTGCCAAATATCATTCGATCCGTTCAGTTCTTTTTGCGTGAAGGAATAACTACCATCCATCCTCGCAACCTTTCGCAATTGTAATATTATAACAATAAAATAATATAATGCAGAAATAATACATTGGTTGTGTTGAATAACATACCTTAAACTTTGATATTATTCTTTGGAATTCTTCTCGTATTCGAGTAGGTAACGAAATTCAAAATTACTCCTCGTGTTGTTTTAATTAACGAAGGTAGTTATGATAACTTAGATCTAGTGCTATGAGAAAAATGGTAAAATTAAATCCTAAATTAGATTTTAAGTCAACAAAAATAAAAGTTTACATTTGGCAATCAGGGAGGGAGTGGAAGGGAAAAAATATTTTTACTTAATATTATATATGTGCAAAATAACTCTGTCTGTCTGTTTTACGGTTACGCTTTCGCGTTTAAACCACTGTAGCGATATCGATGAAAATGTATATAGAGATAGATTAGAACCTGAGAAAGAACATAGGATACTATTTATCGCGAAAAATGGCTTGGAGAGATTAAAATAGGCGGTGAAAGTTTGTATGGAAGTTCGTCAACGTCAAATATGAAATCATAACACTGTTCTAGCCCTTTTGAAATTTGAAAGCGAGAGGGGCGGTCGTAATATAAGACAAAAACTGTTTCACGCGAACGCAGTCGCGGGAAAATGCTACAAATAAATAAAATAAACGTTTATACTCACATATCTCGCGGGCATCGGGTGTCACGGACAACACTAATAACGCATCAAAAATAACATATATTAACTGTCTTCCTACCCCAAAAGACACTACATAAACACACTACCTACTAAGCTAGATGTTGTCGAATAATCTACGTTTGCGTAGTTTGGTCGAATCCATGTTCATTGTTTAAAAACAAAATAGTGGTTTATCAAAGTTTTGCCAGCGTCTCACTCCAGTAACCTCCCTTATTTCGCTTCGGGAAACATTGTTTTTTATAAATGCTTATTTGTAATACGTATACAACTTTGAATAGAGTATACGGACGTATACGAATAGTTTTGAATTTAACCCCTCCTGTCCAAGTAAGACAGCAATTTCCAAAGCAGGTCATCACAGCCTATAATAAAAGATTGAGTGCTATGCAGATGGTATCGAGAAGGCTCTACGTACCCGATGGAGACGGAGCTGGTGCACGGGCGTACGCGCGCGGAGCCTTCAGCAGCCACCCTGGTGCTGGTCCCCAGTCGCGAGGACGACGGAGCTACTTTCCGCTGCGTCGTGTGGAACCGCGCGATGCCCGATGGACACCAGCTCGACACCACCCTCGATCTCAGCGTCAACTGTGAGGCCTTTTTATTATTTATACCGTTTGCTTAGAGTTTTACGAGTTGTGAGAGTCTTAGCATCTTCATATGTCTATGGAGCTTCTTTTTGAAGTTCCGTAGCAGCTTGAAAAAAGGCCGGTAAGATCTTAGAAGATCGCAATCTGAATAGGTCGCCGTGGTTGTGGAATAGGCATTTAATATATGGTTGCTCTTATTACGTACGATACTATGACCTTCGTTAAGTGAGCTGTTAGTTCGTATTTTGAAATAAATAATTTGACTTTGACTTTAAGAGATATTTTTTATCTTAACGTAAATAAATTTCTTAGTTACTCCCGTTCAAGTCCAGTCTACCAATATTGTAACACCATTATCGACTTACTAAAATAAATTCCTACTATAATTTCCTTTCTCATCTTTGTTTACAACATAGCACAAAAATATGTTTACAATATTATTTATTTATTGTACTAGGCAAGTACGAATCCTTATAGTTCACTTACTTGACAACGAAAATTGATTTAGGTCGGTAAACAAATGCGTATAAATTTGAATATTCAGAACTATTGAATATTGTTGATAGGGTATAAAAATATTATCTCTCCGAAATCAGTTTTATATAAAGTAGGTAAGTGATTTTCGGGGAATAAAACTCTGAAAGGAATTTTATTACGGCTTATCCAGATCCTTCCAAAAAAATGAGATCTATTCGGATAAAATACAACAAAAACGACACTAGTATTGATTAACCATTGTAATATCTATATAAAAAGTATAGTAACCATGCTGTTTAAGTTTTCCAAAGTGTCATGTTAATATGTTACGACGTAGAGTATTCTCTGTACTCGATGTAGCACACGATGGGAGGAACACTTGACCTCCGTTGACATATTGCTGATATTAGATTACACTTACGTACTTCCCTGTTGCTTTAAATAGAATTAAAATATCCTTTACTTACTGGAATGCAGCGCAATGTGTTACTGTTTGTATTCTTTTGATTTCCTGTGATACAATATTTATAGCAAGGAATAGATGTTACTTTCATACCATCGTATTTATCGTCAGTTGTGTAAATATCTGCTGCATTAATAGCTTAGCAGTAATAGCAAAATTATTTTATATATTTAATAGTTTATGCACTCAACAAAAATACGTGAGGAGTAATCATAAAGAAAAATTGGTATTATTATTTAAAATTCTTGCAAGTAACTCTTTCCCTAAGTGTTGAATATTTTTTGACGATCTTTTGATATAATTTTGTATTGTTTAAACCTTTAGTGGCTCGCCAAATACAGACTGTATTCACAGTAGCGCTTTTCATAAGTTTTTTGTGGTGAAGGCCGAATTTAAAAATCCAATTCAATATCGAATCTTTTCATTGAATGCATCGGGGTTTGGCGCTGCGTCGAGTACGTTCTGATGACCAATAAAACCATACAAAACTATGCGCTACATGCTATACAAATTTGTGTAACGGAGTGTTATGAAAGGGAAATGAGGGATTTTGTTTGAGGTAGTTCCTTTGCCTGGAAAGCAAATATCGTCGCAACGGGCACTGCATTTCCCGAGCGAGCCTAAAGGCCGAGGGCTAAACGCAAAAGCTTCTTGTTGTCTTAAACGTTTTTATATGTACATCCTTAAAAGAATGATACACACACACAAGTCGGTCTTTGGTGCATTTTAATATGGAAATTTGAATATGGAATTTTATTTATATAATATTTTTTTGCTTTACTTCCTTACATAGCACGCCTGTCATGTTAACATACAGAAAGAAAACGTGCAGTAACTGCAGACACCTATCTACGTGTCACAAGCGTAACTTTAGAAAGTCATGTTTATAATATTATCCATACCTACATCTACGACTACCGCATTCAAGCGAATTAAATTAAACTGGAAAATCTACATGTTTTTTTATCGTCAAGCAAGTACGAGTCAAGAGAGTAAGTTAATTTATCGGAGATTAAAAAAATAATTCGGTAATGATTAATAAATAAAGATTGCAAATTCAAGTAATAATTGATAAGTAAAGATTGCAAATTCAAGTAATAATTAATAAATAAAGATTGCAAATTCCAAATAATTCTTAAGTTTTCTTCTCGTAATTTCATCACATTCATTTGTATCTCTCTCTTTCATTCAGTGAATGCTTTCAACGATTCGTATGTTGCATCACAATAATAAAGCTCTCGTTTTAACTGGTGCAGTCCGGTACGCACTGACGCAATTAAGTACTAATAACACAAATATTTATCATTCGGTGCTCAGTTCTCCCTCCGTGTTTACATTAAAGTTCTTCAGAGATTCCGATTAAATTTTTCATGCGCCGAAACGAAAACACGAGTCCTGAAACGCAGTGCATGTTCTAATTCAGACGGTACTGTAAACAGTAACTGAACTGGTGTGCAGCGTATGTAGAACACCGACATCCGTTTCCTATAAGATCTGGCATGACTCAAGAATAAAATGAAAACATCATATTGTGAAACAACTCTTAGCTTACGCGTATCAATTGGCCGTGTTGCAACATTGTCCCGCCATTAAACATTCCTAGGAAATAATGAAAATAGAGTGTATAGGAAGTTTAACATTTGATACTGTTTCATCTCATATCAATTTTTAATTTATATGTTTCTTTTTAGATTTTCCACGCATCGACGTCGGGCCAGAAAATCCTTTACGGGTTGAAATAGACGGGACTGCTACTATGGAGTGCAAAGTAGACGCGAAACCGAAAGTAAGCACCGTTAGATGGACTCGGAACGGAAAATACATATCGAATTCATTCACTCACACAATACAAGGCATCACGGTCCAAGACGCGGGAAAATATACATGCAGCGCTGACAACGGGCTCGGTCGCCCTGGAGAAAAAGAAATATACTTAGACGTTTTGTTTCCCCCTACCGTCACTGTAGACTCTAAAACTTACGAAGCCGAAGAAGGAGGCACAGTTGAGATTCGCTGCGAAGTATCCGCTAATCCTGAACCAATATCGATCGAGTGGACTAAGGAAGGGAAACCTGACTTTCGACAAAAAAGTAACACCTTATTATTGACCAGGGTCGACGCTGAAGTCGCAGGGACTTATGTGTGTCGCGCGGTGAACGTTATATCATCGAGTAGCGGAAATCGCGTGGAGAGGGCCAGTAGTGCTTCGATAGCAGTGTTGGTGCGGCACAAGCCGGGTCGCGCTCATATTAGCCCCGATCGACCTGTGGCGCAGGAAGGTGCAGCCGTCACACTCACTTGTAGCGCCAATCCACCCGGCTGGCCCGCGCCGCAGTACCGCTGGTTCCGAGACATCGACACCGGTGACACAAAACCGAACGTTCTGGCGACGGGAAGCAAGTATACCATTCCCAACGCCCATCTTGGCAGCGAAGGCGTATATCACTGTCAGGCCACGAATGAGCTCGGGCACGGCGAGTTCGCCTCCGTCAATCTCGAAGTCTATCAGCCGCCGAGGT
Source organism: Racta chiria (assembly GCA_018249195.1). Lineage (NCBI taxonomy): Eukaryota > Metazoa > Arthropoda > Insecta > Lepidoptera > Hesperiidae > Racta > Racta chiria. The sequence continues at coordinate 5,834 of DWKC01000024.1, forward strand.
TTCAGTCTAAATTGCAGCCGCATATGATCAAAAATTCGGGCGAACATAATTTTTCTTTGACTTGTATTGCGCTCGGGAAACCTCTTCCTAACGTAAAGTGGTACAAGGACAATAACGAAATAAATCACGACACCAATCTGTACGAAATTAAAACCGAAATTAATGACAGCAGGAACGCCGTATACAACATTCAGAGTATGCTGCGATTTTATGGCAAAGCCCGACCCAACTTGGATGACTTGTTGCCAGAAGACAGAGGAGTGTACACATGCTCGTTTGAAAATGAAGTTAAGAAAGTCGAATCCGCTATGCAACTAAGAATAGAACGTAAGTATTATTGTGTGATGTAATTCAATTATTACGCGTGTATTTTGTAAATTAGCATCTTTCTAGCATTACGACATGTCTCAAATAAAATCAATATTATTTTAATACCTTTTTATGTACTTACTAAAGTTTACTCAAAGCTTACATAATAAAACAGATCCGAAAAGCGAAAGTTGATATGAAAAGTAAACGATCCTAAAATATCTATTGCGCAACAATATAAAAACTACATAAGTACCTACGCATAGAGTAATCAAGAAATAACGCGACAGAACTAATGGATTATATCACAGATTATTATGATTAGTCTTTGCTTGGGTCTCATTAAATATCTTGTTAACTTTCGCCTTACTTTAGATAGAAAAGTACGAAACACTTAAAGAAAATAAACGCGTCAAATTTGATACTTAAGTAATTAAAATTTAATTGAAATGCAAAACCTATTGCAATAGAAAGTTGTGAGATAATTTTATAATCCATTCCAGATGAACCAATATCGATTAGACAGCAGAAAAAAGTAGCTTACGATTTGATGGAAACAGCAGAAATTTCATGTAGAGTTCAGGCCTATCCCAAACCCGAATTCCAGTGGTTCTATGGAACGAACACTGCCCCGTTACAAATGTCATCAGATGGTCACTATGAGATCAGTACTACGACGGACAACAACGATTCTTACTTGAGCATACTCAAAATAAGAAATGTGAAGCCTCAAGACTACGGCGAATACTACTGTAAGGTAAAGAATTCGTTAGGAAACATTCGGCCGCAAATACGGCTGCAGCCGAAGGGCGCTCCGGAGTCCCCTAAATCGTTGGCCAGTGAGAAGATCGGACCGGGGTTCGTGACGTTGAAGTGGGAAGCTGGCTTTGACGGAGGGTTGTCGAGTACGAAATATTTCGTGTTGTATCGGAGGGTGTTGAATGCTGCAAGTGGACAGCCCTGCGCCACGGAGCGCGCGGACGAGTACGACTGGAAGGAGTACGACTGCAGGCGTGCCAACCCCTGCAACGTCACCAGGTTGGAACAGCACAACACGTACTATTTCAAGGTTGGTATTTAACTACACTTCACTACACTAGTCTGAATTCTAAGCAGCCCGCAGCATTGGATGAGATGATACAGAGCCTGCTATTCCACACCACTCCGGAGTGAGTTGGTTGGGGCGATTAGGGTTGAAAGGTAGAGATTACACACATTTGATTTCACACATCCAAATAATAAAACTAAAGTCGACTGTGCGACTGTCGAAATCAAAGGACAGTTATTGAAATTGATATTTATTGTCGGTAGATCGAAACTTTGCTACTAACGTTCATCTATTCCACATACCGCGTTCGGTTGCTTAATTAGTAGTAGTTAATAATATATCATGGAAAATAACAATTCTATTTAATTTTCCTTCAAGAAGAATCATTTTTATTGATATTTTTTTCTTAGAAATACATTTAGATATTATGAATCGCTTATCTTAAACTTCAAAGCGTATCTTGTAATTACCAAAATGTTGAACAGTATGTGAGCATAAAACATTTTGTTATTAGTAGGTTAGGCTTAAGTAATATTTATTGAGATATCTATTCTATATTTTTGTCTTGTCTTTTTATTATTGCTACGGACAGCATCTGACATTTGCTTTCAAGGTAAATCAAATTAAAGTTTGGTGTGCGGTCACACCTAGTAGGTACTTAGTTAAATTCGTATTGAACCTTTTTAATAAATTCCTCAATTATTGACTTCTTATTTCAATTAGACTATTTAGACTACCTGAGCTAAATTATCCCAACCACTTTTAGCCGAATATCTATCATGTTGGTGTCATTAAGATTTCTTATTACCTGGCAAATTTTATGGATTATCGCATGGACATTTTAAAGGGGCATGCTGTCGTATCCGAGAATCACAACTTTTTTAAGAATTTATAGCCAAGCTTTTAGGTAAATATTTTAAAATAGGAACACCAAGTGTGGCCTTATCTGTTGTTTTTGTTGTTTTTCTTTGTTGTGCCGCTTAAGTCTTGTTACGCTTTGTTAGCACGCACGACTGATTTCGAGTACCGTAAAACTTTGTCCATTACAACGTTTTTGACTCTAGGTGAAAGCGGTAAACACTAAGGGTCAAAGTAACTACTCGAACGAGATCATGGTGACCACGAAGGTGGATAAGATCCTACCACCGGAGCAAGTGACGTTCGACCCTAGTTCAGGCGGCTTGTCGTTCAGCGTGGGTCCGACCTGCCTGCCTCTCACCGGCGTCGTTGAAGGCTTGGGTGGAATGGGTGGTTGGCAGGTAATTCACGCTTCAATTTATATTATCTCCAATTTATATTGCTTTATTAATTTACACGCTGCTAAGTGTTTCAATGCATGACCTTTTACTACTTAATTGGTTGCTTTTATTACTCAACTGATTGAAGAAATAAATTGTGTATTAAAAATAATTCCCTCGTTAATGAATGGTCATTGTGTTTGTTTAACTCTAAAATTGAATTGAATAATAATAATAAATATATTTGGACAATTCACAGACGGCCATCTGACCATAAACTAACTAATAAACCGAAGCAATGTTTCGAAGATTTTATCGTGAGCCAAGAAACAAACTTATTCCGTATTTTAACATTAGTAATAGTCTTTAAACCCGCGGTCAACTTGTCGCATTATATTTTAAGAGTTAAAACTATCTCTGCGAGGATCCAGTAGACTTGGCTTGCTAGAGTTAATGGAAAATAGCGTAATGTTCGATTTCGCCAATCTTTTTGGTCTTTTTGAACTGCGAATCTAGACGTACATACCCATTCAAAGCCATCGTCATTTCCTACAAATAGCATCATTATTGCAATCCGTAACTCTCCCACTGATGTGCTCCTCTCACATTATGGTGGACGAATTTGATCTGTACAATGTGAGGCATATTGTGACAAGATTAACAGAACATTTTCCCTAAATGCCGGACTTCTAGGCACACTTTTGTTCTATATTCTGCGTAGAAAGAAATACATACCAATAAAATATTAAAGACATTAGAAGAAAAATAAAAACGCCTCTACAGTAGGACAGATTAAAGTAAGATTTTTTTTTAAACCTTAAACCTACAAACGAGCAGACGGATCACGTGATGGTAAGTGATCACCGCCGCCTAGGGACATTAGCAACACCAGGGGCATCGCAAATTAAATTACAAATTACGCAGGTGGTTGAAACAATGGCAGTGCGAGCGTCAGGCACTACCTCGTCGATGCACGAGGCGCGGCTGGACACGAGTCCCCGCGCGGCGCCGCGCCGCTCCGCCGCCCTCGACCAGCTCAACCCGCGTGTACGGCTCAAGCTCTGTCTCCAGGACAACCACGAGGTCTGCAGCGAATACGTCGAGGCTGAGAGTAAGTAATTTGGATCATTTAATAGACATCAGATTCTCTTCTTTCCGGATTTTACGAACTTACTGTAATAAGGATCTCAATGGGTCATTAATGGGTTGAATTATTAATTTTACAATTCCATCGACGTTCAGTACGTGAATGAATTAATAATAATCACATCAACAATGGTTCCATCACAGCGTTTATCACGATTTTGCTATAGTTCTGTGACTATATCTTATCTGTATAAATATATAAAAATATTAATATAAATAACTTAATCTATATAAACTCGATAGAGCCAACATAGTACTATAAATAATAAATAACTTTAACAATACGTTTGGTTTTTTGCTCTACGCCTGTCCCGGCCGTGAATAGAACCTAGCTGAGTTACAACCCATCGAACTTCCGAAATTATCTATGGTGATCATTTTATATCATAGCTATTTTGTCGTTTCTTGTTTGTTAAATAAATGAAGTTAATTTGAAAGTTAAAAACTCGCTTTTTATACTAGCTGACCCGGCAGACGTTGTTCTCCAATAAAATAGGAAATCTATGGAACCTTGAAAAAGAATGGTACCCGTGGTATATGCTCACTATGTCTTTTATCTTTTGCTATATCTATTTCGATATCTATTATAGTTTGGCTGATAGGACATAGACAAGAGGACCACATAAGATACTCCAAGAATAATTTATTTCTATACTTTTAAACCTACCCTAAACTGCCCTGAGCACCTTAAAAATAGTATTGTTCAAATTGGTCCAGCCGTTCTCGAGTTTTAGCGAGACTAACGAACATCAAATCATTTTTATTTATAAGATTATTAAGCTGCCGAGATTTAACTCGAACAATCCATCTTCGACTTTTTCCTGATATGCTTTTGGAACTCTCGTATTTTTCTGTTCATGAATAACATCATACGAATTTATAAATTTTCTTGGGCTTATGACTGTGAAACTGCCACACCCGTCCCTCTGTTAGTAATGTGAAATTATTTATGTATGGCCCCTCCAATAATATTTTCCTTTGCGAGGCTCACTACGCATTTAATATAGAAATACAAATTCGGGATGAACCTAACAACTTCCGAACGATATTGCATGCAATTTCCACTTATGGATTGTGATTCATATGGAAGGCTTAGGTGTATAATTCATAAAATTTTGTATTGTAGTAATTGAGTTATTGAAATGTAAAAACGTAATACGTCGAAGATTAAAAATTTGTTGGAAATAATGAAGCAGATAGCGTCACGTATATTAAGCATAAACGGGATAAGTTACTAGTGAAGTATAAAAACGAAAGTGTAGACTCGTGTAATGGAATTTCGAATGTGGACTTCAATCGTCAACTGCAAGGTCGTAGGATTCGTGACGTTTCGTAAACGGAACCGTGTCATTTGGAGCGTAACCATTGGGGCTTAAGAGCTTTCCACAAATGGCATTATTAGTCATCTTTAATAACAGATTTCACAGGAAATTGAATTCAAGAAATAATGTTTTTAGGATTCCGTTGAAGATTCGGCATGTTCTTGTTCATCAGTCGCCAGTTTAGCGCAGTGACCCTAAATGCTGCAATTTGGAATGTAGACATGCATAAAAATGGTAGACTAAATTTATGAAATTTTATTTATTTTATTCCTATTAAACATTTTTGACAAAGTTAATTAATGTACTAAATTGAATTGGCCAATATTTTGACATTTATGTCTTGCTATCTGTATCTATATACTATATTTTGACTTCGCTATTGTGGTAAGGTAATATTTAATAGCTTTTAAGTATATATATTTTTTATAATGACTACTCTATCGAATGAGAGCATCCTGTAATGTCAGATGTTTTTTGGGTAACGTGTAAAGTAGAGCTGTTATTTTATCTCATTGTTTGAATGTTAAATGTTAAACGAGATATTACGCCAACTTTAGAATACCTACATTGCGCGGTCCCTGACACGCACTTGGGAGGTTAAAATTAAAATTGGTATCTGATACCCAATATGAACTTCCCTAACTCCTTGAACTCAGAATATCTAAATATCGTATTTCCTTGTTCCAGTCGGTACATCGTACACTAAAGAAGCTGCGGCGCTGACCACCGCTACAGTCATAGCTATAGTGGTCTCCTGTCTAGTTTTCCTTCTATTCTTGAGCCTTCTCTTCATCTTCTGCCGATGCAAGCGCAACGAGAAAAAGAAGGAGACCTCTAAAGACTATGAAATGGATTCCATGAGGCCGCCGATGGTGTCGCCACAGAACCAGGCGCCTCCGCCGTACTATCCTAGCACTGGTATGGAGAATAAGGCTTTAGAACATTCCATGGATCTCGCTCTGTCGATGGATGACTCCAAGAATGCGGTGTACGCGACCCAGGGCGGCTATGGCTACCACATCGCGCCCCATGCCCAAGGTCATCCGGGGCAGAACTTGAGTAACTCTGATTGTAAGTATATCGTTAGACGATTGTTCTTCTCAATCATCATTATTAGATTTCATCCATAAATCCATTATACACTTACACACAACTGACTTTTGAACTCACTTTAGAATGCTTATTTACGAACACACCTTTGTACGACGTACGTTGCACGTTTGGACTTGAATACGCGAAGTAAGAAATATAAAAAAATATGGAAAATTACCGGCTTTGACAATAGCGGTTTGCTTCTCTCCGGAGTTCGAACAGGACTAGTCTTGTCGTTGGAGGAAATCAGACCGTACTAGTATGATGCTCCGATAATCAATAAGCCTTTGAATTCTTGTGTCAAAAAACATAGATTCTGTATAATTAAAGATTACAACGAAGACCAATTTTACGTACTATGTGGTCACAGATGCAATAGAATCTAATTATACTTCTAACGAACCAATATCTATCATTTACGACAGTCACGAGCTGTTAATTAACGTAATGTTAGTAAAATTATTATGGACAGTTGTCTCAATGGGTTATGTCTAAGTGTATATGGATTCTACAGAAGTACGAGTAAAATAATTGACTCTCAACTTTGTCCCCAATGCAATCAAGGACTATCCGGTACGGTGGTCCACGTGGAAGGTAAACTCGACCCAGTTACAAGTAATACGGTGATCTTGCATGCCGAGTGTCACGCGTCATCGCGCTCGATGTACGTTAACCCTTGCTCGTTATCTATAGGGGTGAACATGGGCTACATAGAGAACAGCTACACGAACAGCAACAACGGCGGTAGTGTCAACTCGCAGGACTCGCTGTGGCAGATGAAGCTCGCGGCCGCCAACAACGCGCCCGGCATCCCCGCGCACCAAATGATCGACAGGCAGAGCAACTATGGGTAATTTACATCTAATTGTTTGCTTTTAAATTCGACCCGGCTGTCCGTTTGCCAGCTTATAACATAGAACAAAACAAAAGAAAAAAAAACTAAAGTTTTATTTATTTGCTAGGTAACGTTTACCTAGGCTTTACCTAGTGAAGCGTGCTCCGGGTTCGAGTCCCGGTAAACATTACATAAAATATTATTTAAAAAGAAAATATATGTTATATTGTAACAATATAAACTGTCCGCAATTATAATTAGTCAATAATATAGTATAATTAGAATGCTTTTGGTTTCTCTTTACATTTTCTAGTATCGAAAAACGCGAATGTAAATGTCAGTGGCCAGTAATTTATATTAATTAAATTGAGAGCCAAGGACAGCTGCTGTAAAATGCACTGGCAACATTCAATTTTGTTATTCACAATGACACAACTCTAAATTTTAATAAAAAAGAACAATTTAATTACCTACTAAGTGTTAAAATATTTAAGGATAATAATATTAATGTTTTTATTACGGGCATTAATGCTAATTACACTTTCTCTTTGTGCGACGTCATTGCTAAAAGGGAATTAAATATGGCCGCCGCAGCCACGTTAAGGTGATTTCTCTGACTTGTAAATTGTATGAACTTCCTTAATGTTTTTTTTTCTTTTGTAATATTTGATCAGAACAAAATATATACTTTCAGCAAATGCTGTATTAATGTGTGATGCTAATGATAAATAAAGTATTACCAACGGAAACACACGTTGAGAAATGTAGTAATTAGGAATATTTATTATTGGAGACATATATTATCCAACTAGCTGAAACCGCGACTCCGTTCGCGCGGATTTCGTATAGAAGAAATTCTTTAGATTGTCGTATCTTTTGTGCATCGATCTTAATAAGAATTATAACAATAACAGTGTCAATTCAAGCATAGCCCAAACATCCGCGAAATCCGCATTCAAATCGGATCAGCTGTTTCTGAGATTAGCGCGAACAATGGTAGAGATAAACAGACAAAAATTCTAAAAATGGTTGTTCTGAGTTCCTTATTACAACCCCTCCCCCTCCTATAAGTTTCTTCCAAATATGTTCTATATACAGACAGCGATCAGCTACAGATTTATTATATGTATGATAAGTCGTTAATTATTTTATTACAGTATAATTAAAGCAAATAAAGAATAAAATTTACAGTAATTACACCTCTCCAAGTATCCTGAACCCCGAGTTATACTGTAAATTATGGTATTTCAAAATTTCTGGTTAAATTACCAATGATCTACTTCAATGTTACCACCTATTATGACTAACTATGACAACACAAATTACACATCACGCAACACCCATATATCTGTCACATAATTATCTGCCTCGGACGGGAAACAAACCCGGGACATGTCGAGTAACTAACCTACAATATCGTCAATTAAATATATTTACATATGTACATATTGCACTACATGTTTCCACGTTCAGGTACGACCCGATCGCCCACGGCGGCTACGGCACGATCGACGACTACGCGCCGTACTCGCCGCTCGCCGGCCCACCCGCGCCCGCGCCCCTCGCCGCGGACTACATGCGCTCGCAGAACCCCTCGCGGCAGGACTACTGCTCCGACCCTTACGCCTCCGTACACAAGCCCAAGAAACGCATGGACCAACATATTGGTGAGTTGTGTTTCATTTTAAGGGTATCATATACAAATGTGCTCAATCAGTCTAAATCAGTTGATAAGTGTATTGATAATACCTACATGAAATAGTTCGGTTGAAATAGTTTCAGAGTTGCAACCATAACCATAAAACTGTTGTCCCGCGGGAATAAAACCGCTGCCCGAGACAAAAATTAGCCTGTTTCGGAGGATTCATATCTATATACCTACCTAATAAAAAAAAAGTTTCGTCAAAAGCCATCCAGTAGTTTTTGTGTCTAAGGCGAACAACAGACAGAAAGATAGACAAAAATTTCTAAAATCATATTTTTGGCTTCTGTTACTTGTATGAATGTACAGAATAGAATAGAATAAATTTTATTTCGATACTTTTACATCAATGATAGAACAAAACAATATTAACAATTAAAACAAACTTAAATCATGCGTTGAAATAAAATAACAAAAGGGGCCCACTCAGCTGTGGCCACATTGCCCCAATCGCTGATTTTCAGTGGGTCCCCTTTTGTAGCGCAGTTCGGTCAAAAAGATAGATTAACAACTATTAACCTAAAAACTAAACTAATTTATATCATTATTATCACTAATTTATAATTTGTACTCATATAATGCATGTACGTTTCAGAGTCTCCATATCACGAGGTGAGCGGGCTGCCGGAGTCGTACGCGGGCGGAGAGGAGGGCGCGGGGGAGGACAAACCGGCGCACCTCTCGCTGAGCTACGACGAGTCGCTCGAGTCCGGCTACTCAACGCCCAATTCGCGCGCGCGCCGTGTCATCCGCGAGATCATCGTGTGACACTCCCTGCGACCTGCGACTTGCGACATCGACACGACACTAAGCCGATCTATAAACCGATCTCAATGTAAGGGCAAACAGCAAGGACGCTTTTGAGTCAATTTTACCAAACCAATTTCATCCTTAGATCGCAATGTCAGGAATGGAAACAGCTGGTTTGCTACTGTATAAAAAAAAGAACAAACGTCTTTTACAGATACACTCTTAGGCTGACATGGGTGTGACCATTCCGACTCCGGCGCATCTCGATAACAATAGAAAGTTATTGTGTGTAAGTGATGCTTAGGAGTTTAAAAGTAATAGACCTGATTGTTCTTCAAAACATAAATATACTGTGTAGGCTGTATCGATAAAATTTTCGTAATGATTCGTGTCATTTTAACGTTGAACGCAATTTGTCACTGAGAAGTTGAAGCGTAGAAAGTTGGTAAGTTATCAATTTCAGAGTTTATGAGATTTTGAAGTTCACGTTCATAGCCTTTACTTTTTGCTGTTTAAGGACTCCAGCTGTTGTAACTCCCAGACGGTAGGCGAATGTTTTGCATAAGTGGTGTTTCTCAGTAGAAAATGTGAGAAATGACGATGCATCTCGTGACATGTTTTAAATAAAAATTTAATTAAATGGTCGTTAGTCTCGCAATTCGAGAACGGCTGGACCGATTTGAACAATTCTATTTTTGGCGCGCTCATGGTAGTTCAGGGTAGGTTTAAAAATATACTTTTCTATAGAAAAAAATGATTCTTGGAGTATCTCATGTGGACCTCTAGGAGATCAGCCAGACTACAATAGATATCGAATTGTCTCCATAGTAAAAGTTATTCGATATAATGAGCTTTTATCACAGGTGCCATTCTTTTTCTAATTTTGATTGATTTGTTTATATTTTATTGCACATCGTCTGCCGGGTCAGCTAGTAAAAAATATCAATTTGTTAGTATAGTTCAGTCTTACAGTGTATTTATGTTAAATATATTTGTCAACCAGATCGATGAAATGTGATTGATACCCGTTAATAACGATCACGCTTCCTTGTTAAACATATTCGAACATACTGCACCTTCCATATTTTCTATATCATTAGCTATATCAATAGAGGGTTATAGAGAAAGGCGTTAATGTCTAACTACTGAGCGCGGGTCTCCCTGAGGACGGTTCTCCATGAAGATGGGTCTCCTTGAGGACGATTCTCCATGAGGACGGGTCTCCATGAGGACGGGTCTCCCTGAGGACAGGTCTCCATGAAGACGGGTCTCCATGAAGACGGGTCTCCATGAAGACGGGTCTCCATGAGGACGGGTCTCCATGAGGACGGGTCTCCCGGAGGACGGGTCTCCGTATGAACGGAGAAGGCCTCATACTCCACCACGATGCTCCAATGCGGATTGGTGGAGGTCTATAGAGAATAATCGAAACATTTCTCGAATAGACATTCTGCATTTCCAGATAACATTGTACTGAATATTGTCAATCGCCTTTCATCGTTTCTGGGTATAAGAACAGAAGAGAAATAAGATTGTTACGGTAGCTAATAAAAGAGGAAATCTCCACGCTTTCTGGTAAACCTTCCACGTCGACTGTTCTATATGAACTGTACATCATACTAGACTACATATTAAAAATACATCATTTATACTATACTTGGGCCATGAGTGCCCCATGTGTCAAACATATCGATTTGCTACTTTAGAAATATGAAGTGAACATTTACTTTGTTTCATTCGATGGTTCTTCTCAATTGAAACTCGTTTTAAGATCACCCTTTGTACACATTTACACTGTCTATAATAGATTCGTTATATACATGTTTTTACGAATAAAGTTTGTATTTTGCACACTGCTTGATTAATGTGTACTGAGGGTCAATCTTAGTCGAGAAATAAGGAACTTTGTTCTAAAAATACAAGCACAAACAATGAATCTCTACTTCCCTAGTTTAAAAATATAATACGCATCTATACATAGTTTGTTGCTCTGTATGGTCCGTATGATTGAAATTAACGATATTTTAATGAGTGTTAACTCAATATTGTTTAAGACTGATTGCACCGGTACGTGTTGGATTTTGTGAAGTGTACATATTTTGATCGTATTATTCATATACAGCATATTTTTACGAGATCCATTATTAGTTAATTATAATAAGTAACTTTGTTAATCTTACTTTACAAGGAAAGCCTTGGATTTATAGTTTGAGTTTATGTTTGTGCGCTTTAAACAAGCTTACATTAATATTGTTTTCAGTCACTACTAACTATGTAACAAAAAATATTTTGCTACTTTCATCACACTTTCCATATGTGAAAATAAGCCGTAAACTTCGTGAAAATAACTTTAAGCTTATATTCTTCTATGTTTCACTTTGAGTCAGCAACTATCTAATCGTATCTTGTCTGAAATGAAAGTGCCCACAGACAGAAAATCATTTTGTTGTTGCGATTTATTAAAAGTCAGAAATTTAGCTATTACCTCGGGATTTTTTTAATATTCTGTTAGAAATAGCTTGAAATTATTTCTAACGCGAACTGGTTTTTTATCGAGCATTACGTATGTAAGTAGGTACGCGAGACAAGTATATTTGCCTATTCTATTATTTAACTAAATATATAACAGATAAAATTGGCAACTTTTACACGCGACAATCGAAAATTTACTTTCGATGATATTTTTTGCTCTTCATCAAGTTTATAAAAATATTTTTAAACGCTGAAATGAGCTTACATTTCTATTATTAAAGCTACTTATTGGTAAAGGCTGATATATTATGTATACAGTCGAACTTTGCGTTATGTCTAGATATAAGAATGCTAGTATGTTAAGTTTTTTATATTTTGTAAATTCTCTTTAAATGTCTTTATAAATAGATCATAATTGTCATAATTTACTTTAGGCAAATGTAAATGGTCTTTAAAAGGAGGAAAAGTTCTAGGTACGAACTACGAACAGTAAAATTATAGTTTAATTAAAGAATCTCGCAATTTTATTGACAAGTTTAAATGTTCAAGCATATTTTCAGTAAATGATACATTTTGAATTCAAATTTCATTATCGCTTTCAACAGGGGACATTATAAATGTAAATATGGAACCATCTTTTGTCATTGTAACTAGATCTCTATATTATTTTAATACTCTCTCGATCTACTTCGGTGCCATTTGTAAGTGAAGCGTGACTTAAATTAGATTTTAAAGTGTAAAATATGAAGCTTGCGTTCCTTCTTCAACGCTTTCTATTTCATATTTTTTTGTTTATTCAATGCAATAGTATAAAATTACAATTTAGGTAAATAAAATGAAAGATACATCTTCCGCAGTATTCTAGAGTAGGATTGAATTACAGTCGAATGATCTCATTTACATCACAGGATTACACAAAACACGAACACCTTTACTTTAGTAGGGCTGAGCTAGATTCTTGTATATTTTTTATTTAAAGAAATTTAAATGCCATTTTCATGTCATAATAAAATTTCATTTCTACCTATTAACGAAATGTGTAAGAATTTATAGCGAAGCAAGTTTAAATTACTTATCACGAACACTCTAATATAACTCTAATATCACTAACTTCATTATTAGATTTAAAGATGACCAAGAACGTAATTTCTACCGACATTTCACTTCGCATCATGTAATAAGAATAAACTTTGCTTAAAATATCAATTGTCTTATTGTACAAGCATATAAGGAAAAGTCTAAACGTAATACTGAACTTATCTTTAATATGATATAAATAAATTAAATAATAAATTTTATACGCACCTTTTCATTCAATAGGAACTCGATCATTTTTAAAATGAGAGAGGGTCTAACGTGGAGTGATTAAGTCTGTATAGATTTTTGAATACTTACGTTCATTAGGTTATTTTAGTACTCTCACTTCTTATCTGTTATTCCAAATAACTTTACGGTCAATACTGGCAGTAATATTGCAATGTATTGACCATTAAGTTATTTAGACAGATTCCAATTACAGTTTTTTAGGGATATTTACATTATTAATTAGTTATTTTATCTTGGGAACTTCAGGAAGACCATTTTTCAGAAAATATCTCAAGACTTGAAACAACTTTAATATTAGGATTACATTTGGTTGGTTGCAGATTTTTATGAATAATTTTTCAACTTCTCAATTTACATTTCATTAGCATTAAAAATAAATGGACCCACCTCTTTTATTACTTAAATTATTTTGTATTATACGCAAAAAATCTAGGATAGACTTGTCTGTTGCATGGGCTTTTTTAAAACGTTTTGTTCTGAAGACTATGTATTCATTGCGAAGCTTTACTTTTAAACATTTGACGAATTAATCATTATTTTGTTATTATAATCTA
>DWKC01000025.1:0-19580 GCA_018249195.1 Racta chiria
CAACGGTAATATGTACAATGAGGAGGCAGATAGACTTGCTAGAAAGGAATCTAAAAAGCTAAAATATAGAGATTGTGAGGTCAAGAAATCACCAAAAAATAGAGGGAACTCTAAGTTTCATAGATTGGGTGGAGTATTATGGCAATAATTCTTTTAGATACAAAAACAATAAACCGTATAGCAGCGGGAGAGGTAATAGAGAGGCCAGCAAGTGTAGTAAAGGAATTAGTAGAAAATGCAATAGATGCTGGAAGTTCAGAGATAGAGATCAAAATAGAAAGTGGTGGACGTAACCTTATAACTGTGACAGATGATGGAAATGGAATAGAAAAGGACGACTTAGAACTAGCATTTATGAGGCATGCCACTTCAAAATTAAGCGATAGTGAGTTAATAGAAATCAAGCACCTTGGGTTTAGGGGAGAAGCTTTACCTTCAATTGCAGCAGTAAGCAGAATGAAATTATCGTCTAAGGCAAGTGGAGCAAAGGAAGCATGGTCTATAAGGTATGAGGGAGGAGAAAAAATAAAAGAGATTACCCCTTGTTCTTTGTTGCAAGGTACATATATTGAAGTTCGTGACTTATTTTTTGCTACACCAAATAGACTAAAGTTTCTAAAAACCGAAAGGGCAGAAACACAAAGTATTGTTGATATTGTGAATAACTTAGCGATGATTAATTATAGTATTGGGTTTACTCTCACTTCTGGTAATAAAAAGCTCTTAAAATATGTTAGGCAAACTTCGCTGTTCAACAGATTATGTGAAATAGAAGAAGAATTTCAAAGCAATTCACTGGAAGTTAAAGAGGAAGAAGAAGGCATCAAACTTAAGGGACACATCTGTAAACCTAATGTCAATCGTGGCAACTCAACTCAGATTTATACGTTTGTTAATGGAAGGCCAATAAAAGACAATCTACTTGTTGGTGCAATTAGATATGCGTATCACGATTTTATTCCAAACAATAGGTATCCTTTTGCAGTGTTGCATTTAGAAGTACCATATGACCAAGTAGATGTAAATGTGCATCCAAATAAATCGGAAGTAAGATTTCAGAATAAAAGGCTAATATATGAAATAGTGAGAAGAGGGATAATAAAAACACTATCAACGAGGTTTGCAGCGAGTGGTCAAGGCATTGAAGAGGAGCTAATTTTTAATGATAGTAAAAGCCCAGAGCAGGTTGATAGTAAAGAGAAAAAAAATCAAAAAGAGTTTTATGAGAAGAGACCAAGTCTTTTAGAAAATCGTCTAATGAAAGAATTCAATGCACCAGATGAAAGAAGGCAAAGCTTACCAGAAACTTTTAAGTATGGAGAATCCCCACCCCAAAAGGGAACGATGGTTTTAGAAAGGAAGCAAATTGATTTGGTAGAGGATCATCCCCTAGGATATGCACGTTGTCAGGTCCACAATACTTACATTATTGCTGAGGCTGGAGATAGGCTGATTATAGTAGATCAACATGCAGCCTATGAGAGGTTGATATACGAGTGCTTAAAGCAAAAATCAAGCATAAAAAGACAAAAACTTCTTCCTGAAACAGTTAAAATTAAAAACCAAGCTGGAATGGGGATGGTTAAAACTTATAAAGATGAGCTTTTTGAAATGGGTTTTGATATTGAAATACAATCAGAAGATAAAGTAACGATAAAAGAAATACCTGCAATCTTGGGAACAATAGATATAAAAGAGATGCTAGTTGATATAGTAGATAAGTTAATGGAAATGGAAGATACGTTGCCAATAGAGGATAAGGTGAATAAAATATCAGCCACAATCGCTTGCCATGGAGCAGGAAGAAAAATGAAATTGGAAGAGATGAATGAGATACTAAGACAAATTGAGAAAACTCCATATTCTGGTCATGAAAGACCAACTTATATAGAAATGAAACTAAGTGATATAGAAAAATTGTTTGAAAGGAGATGAGTTCAGTTTGTCAAAAAGGTTCCCAATTAAGTATACGTAACAGCTCTTCTGGTTATGGAGTATAAAATGTGAAAAAAGAGAATAAATGCTCTAATTTTTTAGATTACAAAGTAATAGGACAGGAAGTAAGAAATCGTAGGTTAGCAAAGGGATATACTCAAAAAGATTTAGCGGAGAAAATCGGCGTAACGTATCAAATAGTACTACAATATGAAAAAGGAACACGTAAAATTTCGATTGAGAAGTTATACGCTATGGCAGAGGTATTATCAATTAATATTAAGGATCTTATTCCTGTATCAAATGAAAAAATCTGTCTTGAAGATGAGGGAGAGGAAATATTAAATCTAGTAAGAAAATATAAAACGATTAATGATCAGGAGTTACGTAAGATATTTTGTTTGCTAACCAAATTTGTTCAGGTTGGTGAAAAAAGTAGTAAAAAAGCAGAGAAAGTAAAAATTGCAAAGAGTCTAGTTAAAGCAGGAATTTCTGTTGATGTTGTTTCACAAGCAATATGCCTACCTGCTGATGAATGTGTTGAAGGAAAAGTTGGTTCTATCTACTACCAAATAGGAAAAAAAATAAAAGAATGGAGGCTAGTGAGGGAGTATACTCAAAAGGATTTGGCTGAGAAAATGGTTACAACACGTGATGAAATAAGCAACTATGAGCAAGGACGTGTGGCCATTCCACTGGAAAAATTATATGCAATAGCAGAGACATTATCAATTAGCATTACAGATCTGCTCATAGAAGAAGATGAAAGTAGTAAAGTGGAAAATGAATTACCGAATTTAATTGAAGAATACAAAAAAATTGAAAGCCAAGAACTACATAATGCACTAATAAAATCTCTGTTTGAAAGCATACAAATTTGTGAGAAAAAAATTAGAGAAGCAGAAAGAATCAAAATTGCGAAAGACTTAGTCAAAGAAGGAATTTCTATCGATATTATTTTAAAAACAGTAGGCATCTCTTTGAACGAAATTCAACAAGTTTAAAATAAAGAAATAACCATACATTAATATCTTTACCTATTCATGAAAAAATAAGTAAAAAAGATTGAAAAATTGATTTGACTTCACCCGAAAGCTATGGCTTTATGCCAATGCTGATAAAAAAACAGCAGTAAATATCTAAAAAAAGTTTGTTGTTAGTGAAGGGTAAATTATATGAATAAAAGTAAAGAAGAAATCGAATTCAGAATATTAGAAAGCAAAGGAAAAGCACTACTTGATCGTGAAATAATGGAAACGTTTCTAAGTGCAGTACATGAAAGGCCGCAAGCTCAAGAAATTGCTAAAAATCTGGTGAATACCTATGCAGGAGTAGGAAGGATTTTAGGCCGAGAAATGGATGACCTGAAAGTTATAGAAGGAGTAACTGATTCTGCAGTAGCAATGATTATGTGTGTTAAGGAAACGCTAGAAAGAGTACTGAGGGAAAAGCTCAAGGTTGAGCCAATAATGGACTTACAGGGGCTAGTAGAATACTTAAACGTAAGTATAGGTTACTCAGAAAGGGAATGTGTAAAAATACTGTACTTGAATAAAAGGCGCCAACTAATAGGAGAAGAATCCTATATTGGTGAAATGGAAAAAGCACCGGTATACATAAAGGAGATTATAAGAAAAGCATTAATAAAGAATGCAACGTTAATAATAATGTCACATAACCATCCTGGAGGAAGTTTAGAACCTTCAGAAGAAGATCAAGCAGTAACAAAGAGCTTAGCAGCAGCATGCAGTACTGTAAGTGTTAGATTATTTGACCACATTATCATCACAAGTGGGGGCTATTTTAGTTTTAAGGAAAGTGGATTGTTATAGCAGAAAATATTTGCAAATCTACTCACTATAATTTATAATAAGTAATATAATGTATAACAACAAAGTTTATTGTACACTTAAAAAGTATTTTTAATATGAGGTTTATATGACTAGTAAAGATCAGAATAAAAAGACTAATGTTAATCACAAGAAAATATTTGGTGCTCTTGAAAGCGTTGATATAGAGCAGTCTAAATTTGTGAGTAAAATTAATAGCCAGAAGGAGATAAATCGGGAGACTTCCCCCTAGCAGAAACATTCGCGAAAACAAAATCAACTACGGGAAAAGCCTTGACTATGTTTATGGAACAAAACCTGTAAGCGATCAAGCAGATTATCCAGAAGTGTTAAACCCATTTGCTTCAAATTTGCAAAAAATAAAGCCAAATACAGAGAAGCTGAGCTGGTTTAAGAGTTCTATAGTAGAGGCAAAAAACGTAAATGAATTGCACAAAGTTATAGACAAAGTACTAGCTTCTGGAGCAAGGCTAAATGCATGTAATGATGGAGAAAGGAGCTTCGCGGAATATGTGATACTGGGCACACATTTTCATAAATTTGATAAGGCTGATCGTAAAAAGCTAATACGTAAATTAATGCTAAACGGTGCAGAGTTTCATGATACTTTATTGGAGAATAAATTGATAGGTGAAATCTATAATGAGCTACAACCAGAAGTTCAGCCACAGATAGATGAGAGACTAGAAGAACTAGAGAAAGCTGGCGAAAGTGCTATGCAAGAAGGAGAATTAATAGATATTGAGATAGACAATACAACATCGTATATAGAGTTCTCTGAAAATAGTAAGATAGAAGTAGCCAAAATACTGAGAGAGTTAGGAAGTAATATTTTAAAAATTGGCAATGATGCAGTTGAGGTTAAAAGTGAGAAGGGAGGTATAAGAAACTATACCGATATTTCAGATGGCAGCTCTGTCATGTTAGAATTTCCTACGAGCATTGGTAAGCTAAATATTATATTGTACCAAGAGGCAGATCAGGTGCAAGTGAGAGTAGAAAATAAGGAAATGTGGGCTGAGTTACAAAAAAGAGGCGAAGAAATAGGAAAAAATTGCCTCTTTGGGGGAGTGAAGCTTAAGGAAGTGGTAGAAAGAGGTAATTTCACTAGATGTGGCATATGGAATGAAAAGTATGCTATAAAAGAGATTAGCAATGATGAAGTATTGTCTTCATGGGTAAATAGGGTATGTGGAGGTAGTAAAGAAACCTTTAGGGAACTTTAATGCGTCTACAGCAAACTTTAAGGTTCCAGAGGTTTTTTCTACCGTTATATCTGGAGCCTTTGAGCTATAGTAGAAAATATTATACGCATGGTTGTTTTCGTGGAAAAAAGTCTAGACTGTGAAGTAGGGGAAAAAGTAAAAAATTGGAGGTTAGAGAGAGGTTATACTCAGAAGGATTTAGCTGAGAAAATTGGTGTAAAGTACTGGGTAATACTGCAATATGAGAAAGGGAACCGTAGAATTTCAATCGAAAGGTTGTACGCTATAGCAGAAGCATTGTCAGTAAGTATCACTGATCTCATTCCTGCATCAAAGGAGAAAATCGGCTTTAAGAATGAGGAAGGAGAAATATTAAATCTAGTAAGAGAATATAAAAAGATTAATGATCAGGAGTTACGTAGAATGTTTTGTTTACTAACCAAATTTGTCCAAGTTAGTGAGAAAAGTAGTAAAAAAGCAGAGAAAGTAAAAATTGCAAAGGGTCTGGTTAAAGCAGGAATTTCTGTTGATATTGTTTCAAAAACAATTGGTCTCTCTGCTGATGAATGTATTGAAGAAAAAGTTGGTTCTATATATTACAAAATAGGAAAAAAGATAAAAGAATGGAGGCTAGTGAGAGAGTATACTCAAAAAGATTTAGGAGAGAAAATGAGTACAACCCGTCACGAAGTAAGCAACTATGAACAAGGAAGGACTGCTGTTCCACTTGATAAATTATATGAAATGGCAGAAGCGTTATCGATTAATATTACAGATCTACTAATAGAGAAAGATGAAGGTAGTACAGTAGTACCTGATTTGATTAAAGAATACAAAGAAATTGAGAGCCAAGAACTACGTAATGCATTAATAAAATCTTTATTTGAAGGGATGCATATTTGCGAAGAAAAAGTGAGGAAAGCGGAAAGGATCAAAGTTGCAAAGGATTTAGTAAAAGGGGGAATTTCTATTGATATTATTTTGCAAATAGTTGGTTTATCCGCTGATCAAATTGCATGAAAATTTATTTCTAAGTAAGGTATATATGTTTGTTTCTGTAAGAGATATTAGTTCTATAAGTTATAAAATAGGGCAAAAAATAGAAGATTGTAGATTAATGCAAAGGTGTACTCAAGCAGAGTTAGCAAGTAAAATCAGATTAGCATATAAAGAAGTAACCAATTATGAAAATGGGTATATTCCTATTACGATTGAAGTACTATATGTAATAGCAAGAGTACTGTCAGTTAATGTTGTAGATCTATTACCTAAACCAATAACAGTAAGAGAGTATGAAGATGAAGACGAAGAAATACTCTATCTAACAAAAATATATGAGAATCAAAAGTTAGGCAAAATAGTACCTTCATTAGTCAGGTTTGTTCATATTAGCGAGAAAATCAATCAAGAGGAGGCAAGATTAGAAGTAGCAAAAAATCTAGTTAAAGAAGGAGTTTCAGTTGACATAATTTCCCAAGCAACCGGCTTATCTATTTACGAGTATGATAATACAGAGAAAGAAGTCTGCACTGATTCTATATACTACAGAATAGGGCAAAGAATAAGAGAATGGAGATTGATAAAAAGGTATACTCAGAAAGATTTAGCAAACAAAGTTGGTTTAACACTCAAGGAAATACACGAGTATGAAATAGGATACACTGCCATATCATTTGACAAATTATATCAAATAGCAGAAGGATTATCAGTGAATATTAAAGTTCTGCTGCCTAAAACAAATGAAGATAGTGAACTACTTAATTTACTAAGAAAAACTGAAGAGCAAGAATTAGTGAAGAAATTTTTATCTAGGGATATGAAGAATAGCAAAGAGAAAGTTAAAAAAACAGAAAAGATCAAGGTTGCGAAAAATCTAGTGAAGGCTGGTGTTTCTACTGATGTTATTTTGCGAGCAAGTGGCCTAACTGTTGATGAGTGTGAAAATTGAATTATGTTTAAGATATAAGTAAAAATGGTTAATATATTATCTATTCTAAACCCTTATTTAGCTCTGCAGAATTTTTTTGGCATTTCTACGTATCAAGATAAAACATCACAGAATTTATCTATCAGTTCCTGATTGTCCTCTATCATTGCCTTTGCCTCTTGCTGAAGAGATTTGATATTTTTTGATGTAATATTATCCATGTCAGGTGATGCTATTTTTAGCTGTGACTGTATTCTTAAATATCTACTACCTATAACTTGATCCAGCTGATAATTTACTGCATCTAAACTTGAAGCAAACATCACATTCAGTAGTGGCTTGATCCAGCCTATTTTTCCAAATCTCTTTGAATTGACATACTCTATGCTTCTATCTGTTCTTCCAGTACCTATCGATAACAGTAGAATATCATCATTTGGAAATAACCTCTTACCACTTGCATATGCACAAGCCGCTGGATTATTTGCAAACACTCCGCCATCCACTAATACTCTGTTTATCTGGTCAATTTTTAGATGTTTTGGTATGAAATAAGTAGGTGCAGCCGTTGCAGCTCTGAGTGCATCTTTCAGCTTAATATTACCTTCTTTCCAGCTTTTGAAGAAAAATGGGCAGTGATTGTGAATATCGTAACTCGTAATCAACACGTTACTTAATGTGTTTTTTAGAATATCCTCTCCAAAATATTTATGAAGTACAAATTCAATATTTTTATGTGGGTATTGTGCGCAATTAAGCCAAGAAAATATTGATCTTCTCAAAAATGAAGATTTAAAAATATATGCTCCGTACTTTTGGTAAAGCTCGACTAAATCATTGGCTGAATATTGGGGATTTCCCCGTTCATCTTTTCTACATAATCCCGCTACAACAATTCCACCGGTTGAAGTACCTGCTATAAGATCAAAGATTTCAGCTATCGGTTTTCTTGTCCTTTGCTCTATTTCTGCTAGTATTATTGCTGGTATTATGCCTCTTATGCCTCCGCCGTCAACGGATAAAATGTATTTAATCAATTATAAACTTAGGTTAAGATTTAATTTTTCCGCTTAAAACCTGCAATTTAAACTCATCTAATTCTTCAGAAAGATTTTTTACCCTTTCCTCAAGTACTAACACTTTTTCCATTAAACCATATTCAATAAGTTTATCGTGAAATTGTACCCTTGAGTCTAACTTGGACAACCACCATATCAATGCTACTGTTTGGATTAATAACGTGATAATTACTGTAATTGGAATTTTTTGATTTTGCATGTTTCTCCTAACTGTGTAATAAAAATCTTCTAATAAACTCCTAAGAACCTCCTTCATCTACCGGCTCCTCTTTCATTAGTATATAACCAAATTCCTTTGCTTTTTTAAGCAAATTTTTGACTACTCTCTCTTTGTAAAGTGTTTCATAATAGTTCATTCCTTTTTCTACATACTCTTGTCCATATTTCAACATTTGATAAAAGATACATGCTAATTTCCTTGCTGTCGCAGTTATTGCTTTGGTGCTCCTAGCCTTTTTTCAGCCTTCTACTATATGCACCTATTGCACTTTTGCTTCTCAACACACAATGGGCAGCCATTCGAAAGGCATTCGCAGCGCGGTTAATAACTTTACGAGTTCCTGTTCCAACAATTTTTTCTCCTGTAATTTTATTAGCAGGGCTTAATCCAAGCCAGGAAGAAAAATGTTTTTCTGTTGGCCATTTATTGTGGTTTATACCTGTTTCCGAAATGATAGTTTGTACACTTAATACATCAAATCCTGGGACTTTAGTAAAATCTATCCCGGTTATTCGATTTAAATCTTCATCCGCAGCAAAATCTGGACCATTCTTCTGCTTCCGCTTTCGTATTTTATTCAACATCCTGTTCTCATTTGACTTTGCCTCAAATGTTTTATAGTAATTCTCTATACTTTTATCACATTCCGTTATTTGCTCTTGAGAAAAAGTATATGCTGCATATTCTTGTTTTAGTGCAAATAAGTGTTCTTCTCTATAGTCTCCTGTTAATGCTTTTGCTATAGTAGGCTTATCATTCTTCATGTTTGAATTTCTAAATTCAGCTAGTTTTTGGGGGTCTCTTTCTCCTTCAATTATTGCTTTAATAATTTTCATACCTGTTACACCGTTGATATCACTAATAACCTTGTGTAATTGAATATTCATTTGAATTAGCGCTTTTTGCATACGTTGAGTATGTTTAGCTGCATTTTCAATTAGATTAGCACGTTGTCTAACGTAACTACGCAATACACACATTTGATTATCCGGTCTAAATGATCCTTGAAGCAGTCCATAGCTGTGCAATTGTTGCAGCCATTGACAATCTTGAACATCAGACTTTCTACCAGGCACATTTTTGACATGTCGCGCATTTACTAATTTTACCTCAAATTTATATGATTCTAATATTTGAAATAAGGGAATCCAATATACTCCAGTTGACTCCATGGCCACAGTTCTAACCTGACACTTTTTTAACCACTTTGCTAAGTTGTGTAGATCTACTGTAAAGCACCCAAATTTTTGGATACGTTGTTCATCTCTTCCTTCAGGTACACATACATAATGTACAGTCGAGCCAATATCAATCCCTGATGCGTCAGGGTTTATTATTTTTAATTTACTTTTTGCTTCTGCCATATAAAATTCCTCCTATATTATTATGATAAGAAGCACTTCAGCTTGGGACGGTTAGGTTATACAATCTTCTAAACGAGGTAGTCCAGAAAGAACTCCATCAATGGCTTTACCGTTTCCCCCAAAACCATGCTTTCAAACGGGCATTTATAGCACCATTGATTGTTTCGGTTATAGCTGCAGAAGCGCTTCTTCGTAAAACTATATCCAAAAAACATAAAGTAAAAAGAAAGAGTTTCTTTTTGGTTTTACAGATTTCGTCTGTTCAGGCTTTCAACTACTTCTTGTTTCCAGTTACGAAATATTACTGCTCAGATTCGTGTTCCTTTTCAGCATTATAGAGCAAGTGTATAATTTCATCGTATGGTTTATCTTTATTGTGCCGTGATCTTAGTACAGCTACATCTCTTGGATTTTTTCCATCTTTATTTCTAATTGTAGGATTTGCACCTTTCTCCAATAAAAGCCTTATTATTTCTAAATCTCCTCGATATGCAGCATTGTGAAGTGCTGTACTTCCATACCCGTTGATAATATTTACATTAATTCCTTCGTCTATCAAAAACTTGACAACTTCTAAGCATCCTTCTCCTGCAGCATAATGTAATGTAGTAAGTTTAGAAATTTGCATATCTATATCTAATAAATTTTTTACTGAAAACTTCACAATTTCTAAGTTACAATTTTCAGATGCAATCCGCAGTATTGTTTTATAATTGTCTGTAGCTTTTGTTCTCATATAACAACAGGTAATAACAACACATACTACTGTTACTATAAACCACCAAAAATGTAGCTTATTTCTTGAGTCTCTATTCATATTTAATACTTTTTTCAACATTAAATATTTGTTTTACTTATTTTCTCTTAACGTTGATGCTGATAACACAGTGTGATAACCTGAACCATCTAATACGTGTTCTGCTCTGTCAATTATCCATTCACCGTCTATATCTTGATGAAATCCTAATAAACTAAGTTTCGCTTCTGCAAATAGTTCTGGATTACCAGGTATAGTGATATCTAACACTGCATTATTTCGCTTTAGTTGTTTTAACTTAGTATTTGCTGCACTTAGTGCTGATTCTACATTAGAGTAAAGCGTTTGTATAATATAACTTGGACTACCAGAGCCAACTGTTTCTGATATAGTTTCACCTCTTTCATAGCTATGCCATTTTGCAATCACTGAATTGTACCTACTTACGGTAAAATGCACTTTCCAATTCATCGTGTCTTGAGGTCTAATAGCTGTTGTTCCTAAAGCTTTTCCAGTTGCTGACTTTGCTTTGCCTTTTGAAATAAAAAGTATATATCCGCCAGCTAGTTTTGCCATTGCTCCGTATTCTATTGCTATTTTTGTTAATAAACTTATATCACTTTCTTCTACTTGGTTAATATGTGGAATCAACATATTTTCAAATTCTTCTGCAACTCTGCATCTATATCCGTGCTTTTCTGCTATTTCCTTAATCAAGTTACCTAGAGTAATTTGATGCCATTCTTTAGATACTTTCTCTTTTAATGACAGTCTTAAATTTGTTGCATGGGCTTTGATTAGCAGAGTTTTAGGTGGGTCTTGTATCGTAACTTCGTTGACTATATATATACCCATAGGTACTACTCCAGTTTCTCTGTAACCCAAAGCGATATTCAATTCATTCGGAATATTTATGTTTTCATCCCTGTAATCAACATGTACTTCAACTACATCATCTATTGTTCCTGATTCATCGTTAAGGCGCAATGATATAACTCTATCTCCAATTGATTCACATTTATCTATTATAAAATCTGGCTGCATTTATTCCCACACCTTTAATTTTGACTTTTGTACTGTTTTCTGGATAGTAGGGAGCTTTATCTTTAATCCTGCAGGCAAAAAGCTCCCGTATTCTGCCAAACCTAAGTTTTCTGTTAGTACTAATTCCACTACTCCATCCGTAAATCCGTAATGTTTCCAGCAAATCAAGTCTAGCATTTCTCCTTCTTTGGTTAAGTAATATATAGTCATCTATAGCTTTTTAAACTCAAACTAAATTCAACTTTTCTTGGTAGTCCATTAGGTAAAAAATACATCTGCTTTTCTTCTAACCTAGTAATTACGAATTGTCCTAAAATATTACCTAAACTATCTACTAAAATATGTGGTTTTTCAGCTTCTTTCACACTCTTTAATTGATTTAGCCCGTTGAGATTATGCAGATAAATCATTCCTTCTAAATCTATATTTTCTACACCTTGACCGATATTTTGTAATAGTGGCATATTTTCAATACACTCAATCGTGCTCCAACGATTTTCTTTGCTATACTTTAAACTTGTGGGAGCAAACTTATACGGACCAAGAGATACCGTCTTGTTAGTCAACATAAAAATTTCCTAAATTGCATCATAAAACCAAAAAAAATACTTCCAATTCACAATCTGTGTAGCAGTACACAGATTATAGTTAGTGTATATGTTGATAAGTAAATTTCTGCTGTTGTGTATATGTAAAATCAATTTACTTATCAACATACACACTAACCAGCAACATTAAATAAATTTGTGTAAGGTACTATTTCACATAAGATGTGATGGAGCACTTTTTGACTTTAAACTTCAGCTAATCTTCTAGCCTTATAATTCTTGATATGATCTGGATCAAAAGCCTTCCTTGAACTTAAAACACCAAAAACTATATGGAGTAACTTGCGCATTGCAGCTCCTACAATGGCCATGTTATGCTTGCCTTTCTCTTTTAACCTCTTACAAAAAGTCATAATAATAGGATTATGCTTTTTAGATACTATAGCAGGAAAATACATTGCCTTACGTAATGTTTGTGAACCTGATTTACTTAATCTGGGCTTGGCATATACAGATGAACCTGATGTTATATTCCGTGGTATAGTTCCAGCATATGATGCCAATTGCCTGGCATTTATAAAAACTTTTATATCAGAAATTTCAGCTAAAATAGCTACTGCTGATTCCTTTCCTATGCCTTGAACAGTTAATAGTAGCTGAAAATCTTCCAACAATTCTTTGTGTTGTTTTAATAGTTCATGTATGGAGTTTTTTATTGTTTCTATTGATTGCTCTATGTTCACTGAAAGATTTTCCCAAACATTTACAACTTTTTCAGGCAGTCTCTCTTTATTTTCTAAATGATTATTTACTAATGTTAATTCATTTTTTAACGCAGCTGAACAACGATAAAGATGTTTTAATTTTTTCTTTTCAGAAGACGGTGGTGTCCAACGTGTAGGTTCCTGTCTTTGACAATAATCTGCTATAATCTCTGCATCGCTCTGATCATTCTTTTGTCGCACAAGCTTACTCCTTGCATAAGATTTTATGCAATAAGGATTTACTACACTAACAAAATATCCAGCATTGTGTAGAAATTCAGCCAAAGCTTCACTATAACAACCTGTAGCTTCCATACAGATTGTTACTTGCTCCACATTATGTTTTTGTAAAAAATCAAGTAGACCTTGAAACCCAGAATCATCGCTTTTAAAATTCCTTTTCTTAGTTTCGCGTTTCCCTTTTTTACTTGTGAAAGAAAGAAAAACATCAAAGCGATCTTTTGATATGTCTATACCTAAAAAGTTGTTGATCATTTATAACTCCATACGTTACCATTTAAAATGAAAAGTAAGGCTAACCTTGTGCATACAGAATTAGAACCATTTAGGTCTTTCTAAGATACCGTCCAACCTCTACTTTTGAGAAGGGAACTCTTTTCTCTTGGACAGATTTTATATCTAAGATAACATCCAGAGTTCTTCCCTTCTCCACCTAATGCTTAAGCTTAAAACATTAGATGCTTTTTTCAAGATACAAGATAGCATCAATAAAATGTCTCTACCGTATCAAATAAAACATCACGTGACTTTTCTCTTATCCTTTTTATTACTTCATCTGCAAGACTACGAACATCTTGGTTAGGTTCTGCTTTAATGCTGATAGTGTAATTATTAGTGATGTTCTGAGTTTTATTTTGTTCTTTATTTTCAAACTTACTCCTTGCAAATATCTTATCGCTCTCTGTCTCCTCAATAAGGCTTTTGACTCTGAAGCTATTTTTATTTCTCTTTGAAAATTCTTTAATTATACTGTTACCTAGCACAGGATTTCCACTGTTGAGAATATTACTCTTTATGGGAGTATGGACTGCTTTTATTTCAGTTTTTCTTTTTTCAAATTCTTTCAGTGTGCTATTTTCCAATACTTTTCCAAATACACTTTCCCCTATCCATGAAAAAGCTTTTCCTATAGGTTCAATGAGTGATGTCCACAAGCTAGAGAAAAAGTCTTTTACCTTTTGCCAGTTAGCTATAACAAGAGCTGCACCAGTAACAAGTCCAGCAACTAAAAGTCCTATAGGGTTACTCATTACAGCGAGCGTTATTGCTCTTAGCCCTGTTATTACTGCAGGAAAAGCTGTAGCCGATAAAAATGAAAATACTCCAAGTAGGTTTGCTTTCAGACCAAAAATCGTACTTCCTAGCAATGTAAATCCGTATCCTAGTCCTACTGCTGCAATTTTTAAACTTATCAAAGCTGCTAGAGTACCCATGATTGCTGTAGTTAAGGTTGGATATTTTTCTGCAAATAAAGCTATGCTCCTAGTTTTTTCTTGTAAAAATTCAGTTATAGATTTTAAAGTAGGTAGCATCACTGAGCCCAGATTCATGCCAACTTCAGCTATTACGTTGCGAAGGAGTCGTAATTTATTGGCAGTAGTGTCTGCACGATTTTTGAATTCTTTTTGCAGAGAGCTTCCGTACTTTTCTGTATTAGCCAATAACTTTATTGCATCTTCATATTTGTTAAAACTTCCAGCTAATAATGCAATATCATCTTGATATTCCTGACCGAAAAGTTTCATAAGGATTGTAGAACGTTCCTGGTTATCCATTTTCTTTAGAGTTTGAAAAAAATAGAGTAATGCTTCTTCGCCGTTTTCGCTTATTCTTTGTACTATTTCTTCTGCAGTTATTCCCATTTGCTCTAATGCTGCTTTAAAATCCCCTCCTTGTTCTTCAGCAGTCTGAAGTTTACTAAGTAGAGCATTTATAGCAGTTGCAGCTTTTTCAGGTGTTTTACCTAAGCTAATGAAAGCATTTGCTAAACTACTTGTTTTCTCGATATCCAAACCAAACTGCTTTGCAGTACCACCAACTATTGCTAGAGTTTCAGCCATATCTCTTGCTTTAGCAGCAGTGTTATCTGATAAGTGGTTGATCACATTACCAACATGTTCCATTTTACTAACATCAATGCCATAAACGTTAGAGAGTTTAGCTATAGAATCACCTGCTTGCTCTGCAGACATATCAAATGCTGTAGACATTTTTGCCACTGTTTCTGTAAACATAAAAAGATCTTCTTTCTTGATACCAAGTTGACCACCACTTGCAGCTATTTGTGCCAGTTCTGCGGCTGATAATGGTATAGTGCGTGACATCTCTTTTAACTTCTTTGCAAATTTAGTTGCTTCATCCGTTCCTTTTTTAAAATCTACCACTTTTGTAACATCAGCCATAGCACTTTCAAAGTCAATCGCAACTTTAACTGGAGCTGCAAGCGTTAGCCCTAGCCCAATAGTCTCTATAATTTGTGACTTAAAATGTGCTTTGCTTGCTAAAAAACTTTGGTGACTACGTATTGCAGACCCAAGCTTACCATACTTACCTTTTAGCACTTCAATAGAAGAACCAAGTTTATATTGATCACTTACTAATGACTTAATATTTCTTCCACTTTTCCTTACTTCTTCATTAAATGAATGCAAAGCATCTCTCTTTTTCAAATATGCTTCTTTTGCTTTTGTTGCAGAAAACTTAGCTTTATCAAATTCAGCTTTTAAAGTTTTGCTCGGTTTCTTTATTGCTTTCATTTGTTTAGCTAAAGATTTTACTTGATCTTCAAAGCCCTTCCACGACCTCCTGCTAGTCAAAACATCACTACCCAACTGCTTAAATTTTGATACTGATTTTAAAGATGAGTCAAGCTTTCTTATGTTCTCACCAAGATGAGTAAGTTGACTACTACTGCCCTTTATTACAGTATTAAAACTGCCATCAAGTACTGCACCTATTTTTATCGATAATACTGACATTTGAACTCCCTAGCTAATTTGCTCCATAAAATAAATTCACTAATCTCCATATCAAGTATTTGTTCAACCCTGCCTCCTACAACAGAGCTGAACATTAATACTTCTAATCTCAAGTTTTTTGGATAATCGGTGAAAAAAAATCCTTTAATACCTCTTGAATTTTCACATAATCAGCAATATCTAACTCTTCAATTGCTTCTTTTGCAACTGATGTCAAATTTGCAGTTAAAGTTACTTCTTTACTAAGGTCACTACCATTAAGTCTCTCAATAGCTAGATAATCTCTAACTTTTGGACGTCTAACGGTAAGTTCTGAGACAGAAATTCCATCAACTGTAATTGGGTTGTTTAGTGTTATAGTTTGCATATTCCTCCTTAAAAAGTTAATTAAATAAAAGTCTGTTTGGCTTTTACATAACTAATTTTTTTTACTATAGTTTTTGTATTTGATTGAAGAGGCAACCTAATATAAAAGTTGTAGTAGGGCTTATTTCTTTTCAACTTGAATTAATTCTTGAACTTCATCGACAGAAAGACCTGTACACTTGACAATAGTGTTAATATCAACATTATTAGTCAACATCGCTTTTGCAACTTCAATCTTTCCTTCAATCTTTCCTTCAATCTTTCCTTCTTTTTTTGCATCATCAAGTTTTTGAGCGAGGACAGCCTGTTCATCACGAATACGCTTGGTCTCCTGTTCATATGCTATAAACTCTTTTTCTGACCAGTTAAACCTGTTTAGCTCTTCATACGCTTTTTTGATTATTACGTCACTTCCTGTTATCCTTTCCAATTCTTCTTCACTTGTTTCATCAGCGTACTTAAAAAAATATACCCACTTCTCAACTATATTTAAAAGCTGATCTTCTTTAGTTTTGGAAAATTTAGGCAACTCAATAAATACAAAGTAAAAATCTTTTAGATCGTGCTCATTAGTATCTTCATCGCGAATAGTGTGCTTTGATTTATACTCAGACTTATCAGGAAACAGTATACAATCTGCTATAGCAATAAAGATAATTTCCTTAAGGTCATGATATTGATCACCCTTGTCAGCTTGTCTTGAATAGGCTTTAGCAGCATAGTACTGAGCTCGTTTTTCAAAGCCTTTGGTTTTAGCGACCTGCATCTCAATTATCCATTGCACTCCTGTTGAATCTCTACATAGCACATCAACAATACTTTGTTTTTTAGATGCAATATCAGGATCTTGAATAGTACTTAAAAATTCTATATCCTGTATTGCATTTTTGCCAGTAAAGCTCAAAATATCATTTAGAAAGTGAATGAGGATATCTTTATTCTTTTCTGTACCAAAGATACGGCGAAATGCTATATCATTCTTAGGGTCGAGAAATTTAGATAAAGCCATAGCAAAAATGCCTAAAAAACGTTAATAATTATACAGTATTATTAGTAATTTTTCAATAAAAAAGTGAAAAGGCATCCATCTATTCCATTAAATCCCTAGAATTGTTTGTAGCAAGGCCATCTGATCAACACCATTTATCTTTCTAATCATATTTTCAGCATCGATTTCTATTAATTCATTACCACCTATAGTAAGTTTATAGTAATGAGCAGCTACAGTACACTTCAGCGTTGCTTTTTCAGCAGGTTTCCAGTTACCAAAATCAAACTCTTTAAAAATGCCTCTTAAATTGATTATTACTGCTTCAATATCATTACTACCACTCCCTTGCATTCCACCTCTGAGTGTCAAAGAAACTGAATTCCCATTTATTAGACCAAATAGCCTAAAGAGTTCTGTATCGTATTCAGAAAAAGTGAAATCTGCTTCAAGCTTTTCCATGCCCATATCAATATTTATTGGAATATCCATACCACCAGCTCTGTACTCTTCGGTTTTTATGGTAAGCTTCGGCAAGGTTATTTCATCTATTTTTCCTGCATAACCCCGGCCATCAACAAATACGTTAAAATTTCTCAGTATTTTCGGTAACACTTTGCTTTCTCCTAACTTATTACACTATTATTTACGAGATGAGATTTGAATGTTATTTGCTCAGCCGGATATGGTAGTGTAAATTCGAAATCAAAATATACTTTCCCGCTTGCAATATTTGTTGGTGTATTGAGCTCTGGAGTTGCATAACATTTTCCGCTAATAATCGCTCCTTGTACTTTTAAATTGGCCAAATAAGAATTCACCCCCTCAATCACATCATCTATATAAGTTTTGGTGATATTGCGATCAACTGCCCAGAGATGAGCTCGAAGTAAACTATCGTTAATTAAATCTGCAGTGCGCCTTACTGATAGAAAAGCCCATTTTGAGTCATTTGAACATGTTCTATTTCCCCAAAGCCTATAGCTGTTTTGATGAATTATCGTTGTTACTTCATTTTCATTTAAGTGGTTTGCTCTGCAATTTGCATAACCTAAGCTAAAATCAATAGGCCTGCTTGTTCCAACAATACCATTTATCTCTTTATTTGAAGGTGAGTGCCAAAATCCTTGTTCGCTATCTACTTTTGCTATTAAACCAGCTACAAATGGGCTTGCTGGCAAGGTTCCTTCTTTTCCTTCAATAAATACCTTAACCCATGGATCAACAACGTAAACTCTTGAGCTGCCTACACTTTTTCTCCATTTTATTGCTTCTTCATCATTAGTATTTGGTCCGTCTGCAACAATAATTGCTCTTAATTTTTCTGCTATGGAAATTAAAGCACTCACTACTGAATTTACTCCATCTATTTCAGGTAACTGATGAGTAAACTGAGGTGCAATTAATATTCTTGGAGCAACATGAACTATACTTTCACTACTGAGGAATGCCTCTATCCCTTGATATTCTCCAGTCTCTTTATCAACTCCACCGATTATACTTTGAATAGTTTCACTTTCTTTGAGCTTTGGATCGCTGTTTTCACTTTCTTTAACTCGAATAACTACTACTGTTGCACCAATCTGGGAAAATATTCCATTTATTGCAGAAGGTAAACTGCCACTCTTTCCGAGCTTTGCTGCTTCCTTTAAGCTTCCTGCAACTAACACTGGTTTATTTAGCGGAAATTTTTGCTCATCTGCTTCAGGTGCAGTACCAATTACACCTATCACTGATGATTTAGCTGTACGTACTGTCTTTGCTCCTGAGGTTACCTCAATAACATTTACGCCATGTAAAAATTCTTCAGCCATTTCTTTGTATTTTTTTCCTGAAATCATCTAGCAAAGTCTGTAGCTCATTTTCACTTTTGGCTTCTTCAATCTTTCTTTTGGCTAAATCTTCAAGCTCTTCACATTTAATTATTGCTTTTACTGCTTTTTTCACTTTTTCCTCAATTATTCTTGCCATTTCAATAACCGTAATACCACGGACTTTTGCTAAAGGTTCTATAATTTCTTTATCCTTTTCATCCTGGTCTGCTAGAATGCTTTTTGCGGCTTCCGCTTGAATCTCATAAGATTTAGCTTTTTGGTGAGAATGACCTGCATATTGGTGAGTATGATTATCATAATAGAAACGCATACTATCAAATGCACAAAGCTTCGCATTATCCAGTAACTCCTTTTGTATATCTTCTTTAGTACGCTGAGCAATTTTTCCTCCTTCTGTTAAACAATAGCTTTTTTGCCAATCAAAATCTTCTGGTGCTTCATACCAATCATTTTCAGTTGGCTTGCTTTCAAGTGTTGTTGTTTCTACTTGTTTATCATTTTCAAATCTAATGTAGATAGACATTGTTTGTTACCTCCAAATCTCATACGTGTTAGATAATCCTGGACATTGCCAACCCCTGAGCGTCCTTTCCACATCTACCTCAAGCCCTGTGGTGAGAAAATTGCTACGTATGTTATAAATCCCCCACTGAATAAATTGACCATAGTTGTGTACATAATTTGATGCAAGCATACCTT
>DWKC01000026.1:0-19479 GCA_018249195.1 Racta chiria
GTAATAATATCTATTTAAGTATGTATTTAAAAATATATATGTATGTTTATCAGTTGTCTGATCACCATAGTACAAGCAAATGCTTAGTTTGGGGTCAGATGGCCGTGTGTGAGTTGTCCTAAGATATTTATTATTATTTTTAAAACTCAGCGTAAACAATAAAGAATTTAAATTAACCATACAAAAAAAATAGACGAAGTTGCAATCAACCCAACTAACGAGACGCGAGACTTTTATTGTTATGAATGAGTACAACGCCAATAAAATGGCGCCTATTCACCTTTTACTGATCGAAAACTCACTATACGACTCTATAACGACCAATTACAGAATATCAATTAGTACGGTCGATACAGACGAGACAGTAAATTGATTTTCAATTTGCGAAAATCGAACCGGACGCGACAGATAAAGAAAAAAATAAAGGTAAGTCCATTCCATTTAAAAAAGTGTCGTTATTAACATTTTTACCTTTAGTAGGCATTAATACTGCAATATCGTGAAAAAAAATTGGGTTTATCAAATATAAGGACTTACGGACAGCAAATGTAAATGAAGAGATAGCGAGGATATTTATGAAATTCGACTTATTTTTAAAGTTATCTCGGTTTTGTTGGTATTTTATTTCAGTTGGTGACAGGTAAGGATAAAGATTAAAATGAAGGATTAATTTTAAACAAAACGATAAATCTTAAAAAAGACATTAACCGACAATCGTTTTTCTTATTTTGCAACCATGGCTGTTTGCCATCGATTATTGAACCTTAGCAACCAAAAAGGGTAGGTTGTAGGCCATAAAAGTATTGTTTGAAGAATTTCAAGTCCTTGTTTGAGTCGAATGTGATTTAACTGGGCATCAAAAAATTAAATAAATACAAATCTTAAGAAAGTAAAATATACTCGTAAGATTTATAACGAATACAAAGGTCAGTTGCAAGAGGAAGTGAAGTTAAATCTCAGTTGCACATGATGTATGGAAGTAATTTCTCAGTTTGTCCGAGAGGTATGCATGCAGATTGACATACATGCTACAACCGGACACGACACGACACAACATGACGCGCTACATGACTCGCATGTATATGTCGGAGATCATCCACCAGAATGACGAAGTGTTTGCTTAAGTAAGTATAGCAATAAGTTAGACACGTATAGTAATAGTCCAGGTTAAAAAAGAACCAACTGTGCAATCAATTTGAATGCATGATACTTTTGATAAAATGCTTCGGAAAATTAAAAACATGTTAGCAACGTGAAGGTGGTTTATCTCGGCCGCCATATTGAAAACAGCGGTGTTATTAATTTTGAGTTCGCAAGGTGGTTCGCAAGAGGTAGGTACTGCTTACTTACACTTTAGCTTCTGTATAGGCAACTTCAAACTTCTATTAGTAAACTAGTCAGTCCGGCGAATGTTGTTCCGTATTTTTTTTTTATGTAACCGCATCAGGTATAACGGATCTTCAATTTTAAGCTTTTTCTAAATACTCACACATCACAGTTCTCCAGTTGTTCAATTCTAACACACGAGTAGATCAGAACCGTCAAATCATAAATTTTAACATACATAGATACCTTTAGTGAATACTCGAAACAGTTTATTTTTTCTTATGGCAATTCTTTAATATTTCCCAACAGTTAGGCTGATTCCTTATATCAGGTAGGTACTCCTGATCTTCAACCTTAAGATATCTTTAGCAGTTTAATAATCACTCCAATAACTTGGTGGATCCAAAGTTAAATTTTAAGATATCTTTTTTTATGATTTTAAGATATCTAACACTCATCACACTGAAAACTTTTAAAATGGAAACATATCAATCTCACCTATATTTTGGGCGATGCCTCAATGTTGCACATCAGGTATCTATTCCAGATCATTTAGTAAGAGTCTAATCCTTCAAAGTTAAACACTTTTCAGATCACAAAGACACGTTCTGACTTTGACAAAGTAAGTTAACCAGAGGAAAATAAAAAATTAAACTCGTTAACTATATCTCTGTAGTGACAGAGTATCTAAAAATCAAGTTCTCCGGATCAGTCCATCCAACCCAAGTCCCAAACGCATGTACCCGCCCTTAATGTTTGCTCACGCGTCGTTATTATGATCGACAGGAGCCACCCGCCTGCCGACCGTTTTACATATAAATTACCAATCAAAGCACGGGATAGACGTCACAAGGTAGCAGAAGTGGCGCCTTACTTTATGGGATAATAATAGTATTCGCTTCCTGGACAGCTAATAATCCAATTGAGGTGGGAATTGACTAATGTTTACCGTGATTGACGATTTATAGCGTACAATATAAGGGCCAAATATATGTCGAATGAGTTTATCTTGTTTAATAATGTAGTTAGGTGCTGAACTAAATTTAATTATCCCTTGAGTTATGTTACCATGTACAGCATTGCAGCTTACCTTACTTAGCTTTACCAAAAAAATAATTTTATCAGATTTACACACGCATTGAAAGATCAAAGACTGTGGGTAACACCACGCCATTATCTGAGTGCGACTCCTTTTAGTCCTAGACGCCTCAGCAACTGCAACTTTGAGTTACAATAAATTTACAAGCTTGCTATTGTTTCAGCATGTGAACATTTCAATATTAGTAGAGGTTCCTTGCCAAATAAATGTTTCTTCTTATTCTTCTTATAACATTAGAATACGTTGCTTTGACATCAGGTCCTTGGTTTCCATGGTAAATACATACGAGTAGTTACGTCGGAGACTTTAAGACATTAAAATTTATTAAAGTAATATATCCAATAGCTATTTATGTATTTTGCTGGAGTTACTTTCGATTTATCTCTCTAAGAATTCTAGACAAATTTTATATGGAGAAACTTACGTTCCTACCAACGCTGATTGCCGACAATATGTCCTGATATTACCACAACGGTATTTCTAAAGCTCAAGACATTCCATACAAATGCATCACTTAATATGGATAATAATGCATACATTCAGCGACCGCCTCTATACCTTCTAAGGCTCGCTGCAGTAACGGTAGCCACTTCTAATAATGAGTAATGAGCTACAAAGAATGCAGGATAACGACCCGTGTTAAAATATGAGTACTCCGAGCGGTTTATGCTCGCCTGGCACTTTGTGCATTAAATAGACGGCCCTCATTAACTCCATGATTGATTTCACCCGGTCCAAATACAGTAGTCGCTACCGGATCGTAATGGTTATCTTCTAATTACGAACCGACCGCATTTACCGAACGGCCAATTCACTGTTTAATTACTATCGTTCGCTCATCGACGTTTCTCAAACGCGCCTATGACCGATCGTGGGATATATCAATTCTCAATCGCTCGAGAACTTCATTAAAACGATTTATTTATTAAGAGTTACTGGATTGCGGCAAAACTTGCTTCTAATATAGGAACTTACCAAATAACCTACAATGTTGAGAAACGATTATTTATAAAATTAATAGTTATAACAAGGGGAGTTGACATTTAAAATTATTCTATTACATTTCTTGGGCTCATAAAAAGTGAGCGGTGTCGATAACTAGAATATTAACTCTGTCAACGGCGACATTAACACGATTGAACTATTTTAAACATGCAAGTCACGCGACTAGGAGGTTCGTTGGGTTTGTTTAATTTCAATCATACATCGAGCCGTCATAGTCGTCGGACAGGAGGTCTTTAGCGGGCCGGGCAGACGGCCACCCGCGAGCTCCCCGAGGCAAGCACGCGCTCTCGCAAAATTCGTTCCTACCAACTCGAGAAAATTGCCCTTTCAGTCGAACAACGGTATCTTTCGTGTTATGCGCGCCTAGTACTCTCTCCGTCATTTGCTCGTTTGATTCAACTTTCTAACGGGACTTGACATCGAAATTATCCCAATGGAATTGATAAGAAAACTGAAACACGTACGAACCAGAAAGGTAAATTACTTACACTTACTCAATTTGGATTTCAAGTGAATATGTTAACGAGTTGCACGCGAATTGCCGTGAAGTGGACATAAATAAACAACCTCACACTGCGACTATACGACAGTGTTGCTTTCTCAGGCATACACTGCCAACATTTTGTGCCAAGAATGTTCGCTCTAGTTTCCTTTTTAAGAGGCATCTTTATTATCTACATGTAGTTGCATGTATAAAGTCGTACAATACAACAAGCGCATGGTATTGCTTTAACTATGAAACATAACGTATCCATAAATATATTTAACTGTACCTAGAATGGGAAAATACCAGAATGAATCAATCTTCTTCTTCTTTGCGACCCTTCTTCACTCACAATGTGAGGGGTAAAGGCCATAGTCCTCCACGCTGGCCAAGTGTGGATTGGTAGACTTCACACACTTTTGTGGATTTTATGAACTCTCGGGAGTGCCGGTTACCTCACGATGTTTTCCATCATCGTAGCAAGTGATAATGAACTAGTATTTGTACCCGGGTCCTCCCGTTGAAGAGACCAACGTTCAAACCATTAGGTTATCGCTACTATGTAGGTACGTAATATGTGAGCACATTGAAATACCTAATTACATACAAATGAAATAACTTTCCCTGAATCATTAGGGATGCAACAAATGAGTTATATTTTATTTAATTCACGAAGCTTAAGTGTACATAAATGTATATTTGTAAATTGTTCCACAATATATATTTTTTTAGTTTGCAATCCAAAATCCAAAGCACGTGCATCCTAAAACACAAATATTATTATAAATTCCTTATCCGAAAACAGTTAACTACATTATCTACAACTTGTAATCTAAAACGCTTTTAATATAACAAAAACGTGCAAGAATGTATCATAGCGAGTACCGAGGCACCGATTAACAATTTCCCATATTACCGATATCATTTCCAGGAATTTTCAGTGTAATTTTGTCAGAGACCTTTTAATCGTCTAATAACATTGCTGTCACGTGCAAAGATGACTTTATTTTGATATTGCAAGCCTGTGCTTTATTGTCCATTGTGTTTCTTACATCGCTACGTGTTTCAATGTCGGCGCCTATTACTTATAAATATTTCACAACTTGATAGAGAACCACGAGTTTCTTGAAATCGGGACAAAATTGTGATTCCATAAATATGATTGCAGTTACTGACGTAGAGCAGATTATTCACTGAACTATAATATTTTATACCTTTGTATCTGTACAACGAAACTTCCTTCTAAGCCTTTCGGGTTGAATTTACAAGGCTGATTTTAGGACCTTTACACTAAGTATGCATGAATTTCACGGTTAAACTGATGTAACTGTGTAGGATTAAAAAGCACAGCGACCTAATATAGTACGAAATTGACCTTTTACCTCGTCTCCAAATCAGATATAGGAGAACAGAGAATCCTACTCACATGCGCTAGGTTTTTAGAGAGTTAAAAACCCACATAACTTGTAACTTTTGGTTTCGTCT
Organism: Racta chiria; assembly: GCA_018249195.1. Classification (NCBI taxonomy): domain Eukaryota; kingdom Metazoa; phylum Arthropoda; class Insecta; order Lepidoptera; family Hesperiidae; genus Racta; species Racta chiria. The sequence continues at coordinate 5,400 of DWKC01000026.1, forward strand.
ATCTTTAAGTAACCCTTGGATTTTTTAATAAAATAATATAACACGTACTGACATGACGTTGACAGTAGATCCACAAAGACACGGAGATCGTCCTCGTTTGTTGGTTATAATGGTGACACTTCATAAATCAATATTCCGCTGGTGTCCGAGATTTGTGAAAGGTCCAGTGTGAATTACTATTTCTTTCATATAATCCTGCACCCAATTTATTTTTCGACACTGGCTAAAGGTTCGATCGGCAACTTAAATTGACTGAGTTAGAGTGAGTAAACTAAAAATGGCTTCTGGATTTTTTATGTTATTAGCAGGCAAACGTACAGACTGGTCATCTGATGGTGAGTGATCACCGCCGTCCATGGACATTAACAACACTAGAATGGGGTGTCAGTAACGCGTTGCCTGCCGGGAAGGAAGCAATGCACGCGCGGAAAAAACATAGAAAGAAGGAAAGCAGTATATTGATGAAGCAACGGAATCAATAACGACACTAACTGACCCCAGACTTACCAACAACATACCACTTCAGGACTGGCGACAGAAGAAGAATGTAAACAAAGATGACTACAGGACGGGGAGAAAAAGAGAATTGGCTCTCCAGCTCCCAACAGGAACACGACGAATCGTTTGGCGACTGACTCAAGCGGGTGGTAGCTAGCCTGATTGGCTTCACTAAAAGATAATAATCCTTCCGCAAAGCCCTACCACCAAGCAGCTGACTTCTGTCGCCTTACGATCCGGGTCTGCCAGCATGGATTTGGAATTGGTATTCTAAGTCGCTCCAATACGGCACAAAATACAACGATTCAATTTGATAGACGGGTAATAAATGTTGAGAATGTAATAATTACCTACATTGCATTGTAGACATTGAAACGATCAAGATTCAAAACCCTTTGTGGATTTCTACTGCCAACCGTCACAAAACAACGAAATTGATTTCAATGTCTCACCGGGGCTCTCTTTTACTGCCATCCAAAGTCGTACAAGATTTGATATTCACTTTTATCCGTTTTTGTTGTCAGTTTTTTGTACAGTTAAAAAAAGAATTGAACCGGGATTTTTTAAAACTGATATTTGTATTTACTTTTTGACCTATAAATCACTGTTATGAGATGTATTGATCAAGTTAACAAAGTCTCAAGCATTTCTCATATATTTTCCATGTACAGACATTAGATATAGACTCGGGACACGTAGCGATGTACATTACCATACCTATATAAAACCCAAGTTCCAACAAAAATACATGTATGTTTGAATTTATCGTTACCGACGATGTAAATGTAAATATTTCACGATATTTATAAAAAAATACTACTATTATTGGTTTGCATTGGTAATTGATATTACGTAATTATTATAAACTTGGGTCCTAGATACCATGGCAGCCTTTACACTTGGCGTGTGTGGAAAACATAAAAAACTTAAAAGCTTTGTTTGGTTGACCTCGCCAAACGCGCAAAGTTAGTCGCGTGCACGAAGTCACACGTGACACATTTCCCCAGTTTTTTAATCAATAAAGTGATAAATGGGCATCGCTGTAATACTGTAAGGTTATGAGTAGGTGTCACCCTTATGAGATCCTAGTTATATGCGTGAAAACTATACTTTTAATCTACAACTTAAATTGATGCAAAAAAATATTTCAATAAAAACTGTATTCATTAACGTCATAAAGACATCAAGCGCAACGTTGCATAAATTGACGTTTTACGAGCAGGTAATAGAATAATTTATTTACATGTAAAACACATAAAAGCACGGACGTAGATTCATAGCTAGCTAGTCACTTGTAATTAGTTTGTATAGACATAACATACAGAATATATTAATAACACGTTAAGTGCTGTACTCACGAGTCGTTAATGGTTACTTAAATCGCTCCTTAATAAAATGAAATAAAATCCTCGTCCTTCTTTCGCCATTTCTTCTGCTTTTCGAAACGGTGATTGATTCTAAATATTTGACGTTCATAAGTCTATTGAAAATACTTACATGAAATAAAACGATTTGATTTAATTTGACTTAGTTCAGCAACTCTATACATATTTTGTTCTAAGGAGTGATTTAAGTAACCATTACTGATTTTTACGACAGTAAGTGCTTTATAATTAACACAATACAATTCTGTCATAAATCATAATAATCGATTAAACGTTCTGGGTAGTGCAAACTGAACGTGCTGGAACGAGGAGGCCCAAAAGTTTAAACTTATTTTTTAGTACTTATAGTATAAAAACAAAGTCAAGCCCACAGACAGTTAAACGGTAACGGGCGTAAAAGCAAATCTCTAATATGAACATCGGTCCATTCTTCATCCAAAGTTGATCCATGGCCACCGACGGTTGAATTTAATTGGTCATAAATGTAAATTGGAACTCCTTTAGCATCCTTATACACAGAACCCTTAAAACAATTCCTACAAATCCAAGTGCATTTAACTAACTGCACTAACTCAATTCGTTACAAGTTTTAAAGATAATTACAAACAATAGCAAAACAATTTTCGACTCAGCGACTCAGTTTGTATTTAATTCGAAACAGTTTCGAGTTTGGCTGTTAAGGCAAAGTCAGACAAATTAACTAAAATATCCAAATTGTAGTACCAGAAGATGCCTCGCATTCCACACTGCACACATGAGTGGAACTACACCCGGGGGAGTCAGAGAGACAGTAACGATCCACTTCCCTCACATAATAACAAGAACCACGTGAACGACAAATAGACACTTTTTTTTTTTTTTTTACAAGAACTTTGAATGCGGTCCGACCTGTAGTTCCGCCCTACAGTTAATTTCTGCTATATCTGAAATGACATAGAATATGCTCATTCAGAAGTTCAGATGTATGTAAATAAATAAATAACTTAGGACAACTCACACACGACCTTATTTAAATTGTTCTTTGAGGAATAATATAATCCTATAAACGATCAGAGGTGCCGGTTGATGGTAAGTGTTTACCCGTGAATCGTGAATGTTTCACTGCCCGTGAATATCTGTGTTTTGTAACAACATACTCATCACTGACATGTAGTCAGAAAAGGAGGACGAAAATGGTCAAACTAAGGAACGTTATTATTGTCTCTTCAACATAAATATCTAGAGCTTTTCAGCACTTGTACTGAATTAAGCTGGATGGCAAAGAAGTGGAGATTCACTCTTGCTCAAGGACGATTGAAAGTCCTAGAGTGGGATTGCCCCTTATAGTCTATTTTGGACAGAACATTAGATGAAGAGGTATTGACATTGTCAACACGGACACTATTTTCCTCAATGTGAAGTAAACATGTAGTAAACAAACTATTTATGTTACTTCATCATTGCAGTATACTCCTCTACCACCCCGAGGCACCCCGGATGCCGGCGAGGCTCGACAAGCGCCTGTCGCGGTATGCGGTCCTGGTAATTACGCGTGCGTAGCATACTTGCTTCATTAGCGACTAATTAGGAACGTTTTTGATTTATGGTTAAGAATTATTTTTTCTTAAATTTGGCTTTATGAGTTTGAAAATATTCGGCTTGGAATCAATAATAAAGAATAAAATCAGAAACGATAACAAAAAATATGATATTTTCAAATACCTGTTAATTTATTGTATAATCGAGTCTTTAAAATATAAAATTTGAAAGCAAAATAATTGTAGTATGAATAATCGGTAGGGATAAATCTCGTACGTTTATGATGTTAGCAAAATAGTATATCGATGTTTAAAGAAGTAAGTGTCTTTGGCAATGCAGGAGAAATAAGCATAGGAGAAATAAGAGAGGTTTAAGGCAAATTGTCAAATATATACCAAACAAAATTTTAGGTATTAATTTACCTACTTTGCAACAATACAGTATTCTATACTTACGTACGGTGCTTAGTTATGTGTTATTGTTTATAGCTATTTATAATTGCTTAATTGTCATGTTATTTACACGAGATTACCGAATGGTTTCCGCTCATTAATGGCTCACTACTAACCGCCGCATCTGTGGCTTTCAGCAGATAGAGCATTTTTCGTTCCCCACGAAGTACGCAAGCGTATGCGTACGTTCATGAATCTTTTCCCACTAGTGGTTACTAATAATAATGTTTTTATACTTGAGAGATTTCTGCCACAACTGACGTATCAAAATAATGTACGTAAGTCTAACAGAAAAACGTAACGAAGCGTTATCGAAATTCAGTATCAAACATTAGGTCCGATATAATGCAGAAACGACAGGTAGGCAGTAGGCGCCGTACGGCTGGCTCACGGAACACCAAAACAAGCAAAAACTTCCTACTGAAATCCCGTTAAAGTGAAACTGAACTTTACATTTGAGTAAATTGAGTTGAAATTTGATTACATAATATCAAGTAATAAATCTTACGTCACGATGACACGTGTCAGGTGTTCCGGGAGCTGTCAGAGTGACGTAATGAGTTTATTTATGACGGCAGCGGTCGGTCACCGATGACATGGAAACAAAACCCGACGTCTGCTCTATGATATGATTTATTTTGTCTCATGATACTGTGTTATCAATATTGGAATCAGTGAAGGAGCTTAGACGTTACGTACGAGTGTCGGTTTTTCTCGTCAGGCTGGAAACTGTGTTTTGTATTCATTTATTTTATTTGTACATCCACATAGTGACTCTACTAGTTTTGGTCTATTAATAAAATCATTGAAACTTACCTACTTACTTTTGTCGGATATAACATCTTCGATTTTTTAAATTTATAATCGAATATAATTTGTACAAACATAAAAACTACCCTTTTAATTATAATTATATTATTAACTAGCTATCTAATGTTACTCGGGTGTATTTGATATCAATGTATTAAAAAATGTATAACCGCAGTAATCTTTTAGAGGTACATCTGTATTAAATTACATTATGACATAAAATATAGTAGTTAACATTTCAATTAATATAAATTCAAAACGTATCGTGTTCATAGTTTACTGAAATTTAATAAGCATAATCGTAACTTTCCAATCCCACCCATAAAGGTCCACGGCCACAAAAAATCATAAAACTAACAAGACACCATCATCAATTTATCAACATTTCTATAATGACGTATGGTCCAATAAATCGAACGCTTTTTATACGGCATTGTCGAGATTCCTAGTCTCCCGTCTCTCTCGCACGTCTCATAAACATGACACGGTTAATTAAAAACGGGGCATTAGCATAAACAAATAAAATGCCCCATTACGAATTCAATTTACAATCTTTGAAATCGGTTGAATTAGTCGCAGTAAATAATACTTCGGATACAGGTCGTATAATCGTGCGTGGTACGTTCTAAAGGCGGAGCGTGCAAGGTACTCCTATGAATTGAAATAAGTTACATGAAATTCATTAGTTTTTCCTTGAAAACATACTAGGATTAACTTCAAGTAAAATAACATACATATAACAAATGAAAACAGATTATATCTAATAATTGAATGTTGCAACTTCAATTGATGTGAATTTACTGAAACTTAGTATTCCTCTTATCATAAGTGCCGTAAATAATTTTCCGATAATTTACTTTGTTTTATTGTGTTTAGTGTAATATATTCTGTAAATAGTACAAACATTAGGAAGGTAGCTACAATTTAAGTAATAATAAAAGTACCACATATGCCAAATTTCAACTGCCTCGAAGGGGCCTTTTCGCGTAAGACCTGTATCACCACATAATCCTTCCAAATATTCGAGTTCACTCGTTTTCCCGGCTGGTAATCGAAACCGAGAATCATCATCAATCGAGATTAATATCAATTTGACTACAAATTTGATTATTCCTGTTATTCGCAATTTCTGCTATTCATTTAGACTATAGAATACGTTTATTAATACAACTCATAGGATTTTCTTACTAATTAAATGAGCAAACTTATAACCGCTAGTCTCTAGTCACTTATAAGATGAACGGAAAACGAGACCGTTTCTTTTTTTTTGGTGAAACGATGTATGTTTTTATTTAATATCCCGTCAAACAAGCGAATACTGCCAGTGGGCATAGAAGGCTGAGTTTTGCTTGAATGCTCTCTTTAAAAACTCATCGCTACCGATGTTGGACATTCTTGACGTGCTCAACCGATCACAGAACTATTTTTTTAATCTATGTTGTTCAATATTACTTACTCATATTTCTGCCAAACTGTCGGCCACTTTGTTCGCAATACATGGTAGATAGTACGTGAATGTACATCTACATTATTTATATACAATTCGTCTGAATATACAAAACCTTTCGAATGGGACACCGTACAATCCCATTAAAATATCAGTATATTCAAGGTTAAAAATATGTAATGTACAGTACCATTCAACAGTCACACGCCCATCCTCCGCGTCACCACAGGGAGTCATTGTCCCGCCGTCACCCAGACCACCTCACCACAGACTAGGTAATAACCCACATGCAACACATTACTGTATTGTAAACTATACTACTATCATCTTGAGGCGTAGTAGATGATTGTCGTTCGTATTCGAATCGCCAAACAGTTGGTATACCTTATCTACCTATCTCTTAATGCTACAACTTCTACCAAACTAAATTATCGCGAAACTGAATATAACAGAAGCTCTAAAAATTAATTTATTTATTTACTATTAACCTTTATCATTACAGGTCATTAACCCGAGGCAGTCGAAGCCATAAATTATATGTTACATTATGTAGGACTATTGCAATGATATTATGCAATGATAAAACTGCAACTGATCGCTGTCTGTACAAGGAAGACAATCTAATACGAATAAGAAGAAAACTTAAAGAGTTTAGTAGTAGGGAATAAAACCCAAAACGACCATTTTTTAATTTTTGTCTGTTTCTCTATTTGTCTGTTTATCTGTGCCTTAGTTCGCGTTAATCTAAGAAAGAGCCCATACGATTTGAATGCGGTTTTCATTAATGTATTGGGCTAAGCTTGAATTGACACTTTAGGGTTATTTTTATTAAAATCGGTGCACAAATAAAGAATTCCTTAAATACAAATTCCGCGCGAACGGAGTTGCGTGCACAGCTAGTAGCATATATATAAATACGTAATTCATCATAACGCATTCAATATATAAAGTAAGAAAGTTCATCATGGACGAAAATGTATCAATTTAAATTTCAGAGCGATTAGATTTATGAATATTTAGAATGTTATCTATAAAATTATGTTTCTAGAAAAGAATATGATAGGTACATAATTTAATTTTCAAGCTGTATTAATGTCAGCGCCAGGAAAGATGGTATTTAAATCCAAAATTAATGCATGTGTAATATATTGTTTGGATAAACAATTATAATTTGGTTTGTTTAAATAACAATTAAAGGTATATGAATGTCTTCTGTGACGTGTGCGGTTGTCGCAGCAGGGCGCCATTGTCCGCTATGAGGAGAAGTACCACACACTGATACGACCAAGTGATGTTCTACGCTTAGCATCGATGTTTCGCTTTAAAATTTACATCGTATCTAAACTCTAGACAGAAGGTAACTGCCGTACATTCCAACATCGAACAAACACGCAAAACCGTTTTGGATACATCCGTCTTTGGTACAAAGAGGATTTGTAACCCGGTTATAAATAAAAAATACAGTGTTTATCCTGGATCCATAAGCACGAGAAGTGACAATATTAATCATGGATGTTCAGTTATGTCAAATGTATTGTATCCATAGTGTTTATTACGTCCTAAATTTAAGAAACATCATTCTTTATCATTCGTAAAATATTATTTCATAAAAGGCATTTGCAACTCTGTAATATGTAACTTTCCTGCACTAAAGTGACACACCTTTAAAGTATATTTTTGCGGCACAGGTAAGTAATGGGAATTACTGTTACTTAACTAATTATAAAATACTTAATTTACAAGGATTTTATCTCAATTATATTTAAAGTAAATTAAAAAAAAGAAATCATCGATAAGTATCCGCATAGCGCCATAACATCCCTACGCCGGCGCCTCGTGCGTTTCGCCGCGGGGCAGCATTGTCCGCCTGCCTCATATTCGGTTACCGCACGATATCGGTGTCTTTTCCCTACTCGCTCGCCAACAATCTTCAAGCAATATCATCACAGTCTAATAACCACCGTAATAAGTTTCTCATAAGGTCGAATTCTCTTTGCTACTCTTTGTAACGTATTACAATAAAAGCTACGCGATAAAACGATATAATTCTCAATTTACTACACCCCGAACAAACACTCGCCTTCCAATAAATAACCGGAACAAAGAACAAACGTCACACCTTATTTGAAATCGCTTTTGTCATATTACTTTCCTCCATTCCGTGCATAATTTATATCATAATGGCCCAAGACGAAAAAATCTTTATTTATAAAGCAATAAAATAGAAAATTTATAGTGCTGTTATCATTAATATGCTGTGAAATAGAAACATACGTTTGAAGAATAAAATTAATGTTTCAAATTGTTATGAGCTGTTTGCATGTGAATTGTATGGTTTTGTACGCACACACGCACACGTGTCATAGCGATTTGCGTACATACGAGCAGTTTGATGGTACGATTATGGTAATCCTTGGTATAATAATTCCTTCCATAAAACCATCCATGGAATGTTGTATTAGGTGTCAATAACCATTGAAAAGCTACTAGACTTTTCAATATTAATGCAAATGCATTGAAATAAAAGTAAGCGTGGGATTACGATGATTTTAAATCCACAAGAATGAATTTATTGCTGAAACCTTTGAACTAAGAAATTATCACCTATCTCTTCTTTATCGACTCACGCGAGAGACGTAGTCCTGTATTCTAAAATTTTCCAAATTTCTGCACAATTTTCAACTTTCATATTCCGCAACAAACTTAAGAAGATCATTGGAATCGGTAAAGTTGCTGTCCTGTTACGGTGCTAGCATTTATTATGTACAGATTATGAGACTCCTATGTGTAGCTTAACGCTTTTCATACTACCATTGCGTACAATCTTAGCTTATAAAAAGATAGTTTCAATAAGAGTCAACCGTTCGTTTTTAGTGTGTACAAATATTTCAAATAAAAAAAACCGCCATGAAATTGACTAGGTTTTTTTTGTACGAATAAAAACAAATAGGTATAAATAAAAATCGTCAAACAGTATACTTATCTACCCGTACGTACACCTTCGCTCCTTCTGTCCTCTCTCGGAACAATCTTAATCGATTAGATGTATGACGTACCTCTGGGTCGATGTTCCGGTACTCGGGGTCCTCCTCGTCCACCTCGAAGTACAGCTCGCTGGAAGTAAGCGACAGTGCACCAGCCGCCGCCAGGCCGGGCGCCACCAGCCGCGCGCGTGTGCTTATGTTCACCGGACCTGAGCGGAAGAAATTATGAAATAGAGGGTATTCGAAAGGAGCAATTAATAACAGCTTTTTACATATTCTGTAATAATTACACTATGATACGAGTCAGCGACGTAGCACATTACCGTACCAGATTGAGGCAGGGCGGCTTGGCAGTGCGAGTCCTACGCGAGCACGATAGAATAGCTTAGTTAGTAATTACCAATGCTTACGAGTGCCATACGACGTTTTTCAATTCAAATTAACGACTTCTTGTAAATCTTTGTTACGTTATAGTTTTACAGTGGACACAGTAGTACACATTTTATAAAAACCTTTGTCTAACACAGTGGACCCGCAGTTATCTGGGGCCACTTGTACTCCGACACGCCGCATGTACATAAAAAATCGATAAATCTTCATGTTTGGACAGAATGGAAATTGTACGTGTTGTAACTTGTATGCGTAATGTGTTCGACGCATAATTTGATTAGAAATTCATTACAAAGTACTTTTATTAAAAAAATCAGGACTAAAGAGGTGTACTACTACTACTATAGTCTTAGGTGATACTATATATTCCGAAACAAAAGATAATACAACATAGCCCTGCAAAATATTTTCGGAATAAAGCGGTTCTATTGTTATGATATTTGATAAAAACGATAGAGTCAATTAAAACCGGACGGCGAAGTCTTATAATTTTTTAGCTTAGAAGAATAAAGCTTAAAGCTTAAAAGAATAGCTATAGAATATATATAATATAGTCCATACGGTGTAGGTTCTGAAAGTAAACGAAGGGCAGTGGATAGATAAACTGTAATACAAGATAAATGTACCAGTGAGGTCCTGTTCAGCGTCTCTCTCATCCAGCAGGAGTTCTGCATCGTCGAGGAGTTCCGCTGTGGGCGGCGGCGGCAGCTGAGCTCCTCCGGCCGCCTGCGCTATACGAGCGTGTAATTCCTCTGTAGCCTGATAATAATAAAAAGACAAATTAATTAACAATATATTTTTTTAATTAATGCAATTAGTTTATCTGTGCTTATTAACTAACCAAATATATAAAAATTAATGTTCCAGCTGGGAGCTTGATAGCCAGTTCTCCACTTTTCTCCCTGTCCTACAATTATCCTTCTTCTGTCACCGGTCCTGAAATGGTATGTTGTTGGTGTGTCTGGGGTCAGTTAGGGTCGTTATTGATTTCGATTCCTTCAGCGATGTACTGCTTCCCTTCTTACTTTGTCTTCCCTACGCTTGTAGGTCTATCACTTCCTTCCTAGCAGACAACGCGTTACTGTCACGCCAGCCTGGTGTTGTTAATGTCTATGGGCGGCGGTGATTACTTATCATAAGGTGACATGTCTGCTCGCTCAAGTGCTTATAACCTAGAAAAAAAAATGTTGCGGCTGATTATACCTGTGTGATGGCGTCCCTCGGCGGTGGCGGTGTGGCGTGGTGCGCGCGCGTCGCGTGTCGCCGGCCGCGCGGGTCGGGCACCAACCGCCGCCGGCGCCGCGCGTCGTCCTCCCATGAGTCCAGCTTCCAGAACCCGCCCTCCGGGTTATCGATTTCACCATCCAACCTGTCCATTACCAAATTTAAATTTGAGACGATGTATATCTTTCTGTATGGGTTTTACACAGGGGGTCAATGTAGAGGTCGATATTAATCGGGCTAATACAAGTTCAATTATTTTTTAAACATACCACCTTTAATGGAAAAGTGCTTTATCATTGATTGAAAATGAGTAAAATTAAATAAAAATCACAGGCAGCATTGCAATTGCATTTCGTCTTTCTCAGTAAAACAACAGTTCAGGCAAAGGCAATCAAAGTTATAGCGAAGTCGCCGAGTACCTACAACTCAGTTTAACGTGTATCAATTAAATAAAATATGATACCCTGTACGAGCCGCAGCCGCATGCCGCAGCTTGTCAAGCAGCCGCGCGGCCGCGGCGTGGTCCCTGCGGCGTGCGGCCGCGATCAGCCGCTCACACGTCTCTTCCTCATCAACCCGGTCCCTACTTGTGCCGGCGCATAGACTCTGAAACATAAATATTTATGTTTAAATATCTATTTTCTTACTCAAAATACTGTAGTAAAAAAACAATAAACGACTTACCTAGTTTCACAAAGCCCGCGAAATTCACAAACCGAAACGTCACTTACTGGCTGTCAATTTGACACTTTATCAAGTACTCACTTAGCCACAACCGTGCCGAAACGGGTTCCGATCAGGAATAACACAGGAGCTGTCGGGATAGCGAAAAAAACTTACTGAAACTAAAGCAGATGTTGTTTTATGAAAACAATGTTGCACGTGTCTGTAAAACACCATAGATTATTATCATACACTCTGATAGCGTTGGCATTAAGGTTGAAATCCTTTGGCATTATGATTATGATGAGAAAACTGAAGTTTCAGTAATAGTACTGTCATTTGGCGCCATAAGTTACGTTTAGATTTTTTAAATGCTGTTTTAATTGACTGATTGATTTTATTCTACTTTAAAACAACGTTGTTTGTAGACAACTATGGCGTGTATGTCATATATTTTTTATGCACTTGGTATCATAACGGCACCGAAAAAAAATGTTGTGTGGAAAATTATTGTTCGATTCGGTTCCGGCTGGAATTCCAAAGAGACATTGTCAAAATATTACGTGCTGGGAATATTAGTAATAATATTTAAGGGGGTAAGGGTCATAACCCCAAAGGCCACTGCGATCATTATTGATCTATCATTTCAAGACATGAACCGTAGGATATCCTTGGTTTCCAGATCCTTTACTTCCTGGCAAGGTTTGCCCCTAATGAGGTTTCTGCATTGAGTTAGTGCTGCGCACTCGCAGAGCTTGTGTGTTAATGTTTCCTCTGCCTCATTGCAGAATTTGCATATTGTTGAGGCCTATATTGTGTAGGTGTTTATTAAGTCTGCAATGTCCAGTGAGCACTTTTATGGAGTATTGAAGCGAGTATCCAGATATGAGGGTTATGGACTGTCTGAGTTCAGGCGCTCTTTGCCAAAACTCTACCCTCCACCTTAGGGCCATGGTCTTGAGGACAGCCCACGATATGACTTTGAATATGCCCTCTCTTGACCAGTTCGCCCACGTTCTCATTACCACGTGTAACCTCTATGTCCAGGTCCTTGCGAGGGGCAAGGATGACCTTGCTGTTGAAACTTCAAGTACAAGTAACATGCCGGGATAGACACTAAGAATAGTTCTATTCCAGAATTTAGTAATTAGTATAGGCTATAGATTGTACTGACGGACACTGCAAATAGTGGCAATAAGCCAACTAAATTGATAATTTAAATTAAACCTGACGATGTAAAGAAAACATGCTATTCTGGCCATGTAAATATCTCTTGGTTCCATGTGGAAGAGAAAAAGAATCAACTTGTGTCTGAAGGCCAGACTTCTATGAAGCGGGTCTCGGAATTGGACAGACTAAACTTAGTCCAATTTGATCCCTCAGAGACACAATTCTACGCATTAACTGCTAAAAAATATCACCTTTAAAGTAGCCTCACAATTCCAGAATTGCTCTTAACCTCTTTAAGAGTATTTTGATCCTAGGTATCACTAGACCCTAGCGTCCTAGGACATCACGACTGAGTAGGTCCAACAAAGCAAAGCACTTACAGTATGTATCGTAATACATACGATCTGGTGTGAAGTGTGGAGTAAGTGCTTTGCTACGCAGCTACGGCTGTTTACTCAGCACAAGTCTAACCTCACATGAAACTCATTGCTCCCAACTATTATTCGTTTTCTACCGTCTGTGTAACGGGGAATGGTCTGAAGAGCTATTAATTTAATACCTGCGGCCAATTTCCATCTCAGCTCAACGCGCTGCAATAACAAGTTAGATAAACACTATATTGATACCTGGCATTCTGCCACGGTGAGGTTCACAAAACACTTGCAACCATATAGTTACTTGTAAAGGATGGAACGAAATATCACCTGCGGACCTTCAAGAAGCGTGTACATCGCTTTCTTCTCTTTCGCTTTCTTCTCGCCAGGCAGCGCACTGCCAGTGTCTGTGGGCGACGGTGACTACTTACCATCAGATGGCCTCTCGTCTCGTCTTCTTATTTAAAACCACAAAGAAAATACTACTTCGTTTTATTTTTGTCTCTAGTGCCGCCATACAGACTGCTTTTGCGTTATATTGTGCTTCTTCGGTATATTTCAACCCTAGCCTGTCTTACCAGAGAACCGAGAGATCCTGGGCTCGATTTCGGGCCGGGGCTAGTAATCATATTAGAGATGATTATTTGTTCTCGGGTGATATCCATGAGGGCGTTATTTCTGATGTGTTTGATATGTCCAGACGCGACAGGGGAATGTTTATTTATTATACAAAGAGTATAATAGTAATGAGCGAACGGAACTTCAGCCGTCGCACGCCTAACCTGTGAGACAATTTTGGTTCTGTACAGCATGTCTAGAACATATATTATATAGATAATATGTAATATAAAAGTACCTAATAATTAATTCGATCCGGAATACATGTAATCAAACCTTAAAATAAATCTGTTGAATGGTTTTCACCGACGGTTCAATATTTACATGAATGCCTTGTAACCACTAAACTACTCATTCGTTATTTGCAAATTAATTTGTAAACCAAATGTTGTTAATTTGTTGGTCATTAGTATTTGCTAAATACAAACTAAAATTAAATCATACCGTGCTACCGGGCCGTTACTTGGTAGAGGTTACTATCATACATATAATAAATCTGTAACTGATCGCTGTATGTACATGGAAGGTATATGGAAGAAACTTATAG
>DWKC01000027.1:0-19098 GCA_018249195.1 Racta chiria
TTGTTTTTAATTTTGAGTCAATTTATAACTGTTTTCACATAGACCAGTTACATTATAAACTTTATTCAATTAAACAATTAAAACGTATCTTTCTACGTTTTATTATTATCAGTCTACAATTCTATCAGGTTACTGCAATAAACACATTATTTAAGTTAGAAATTTTTTTATTGACTTATTGAAAATGCTATTGCTTGAATATTCATTAAACTTGAATGAAATTATTATTAATTTCCATTAAATTCTTAAAGTTTTTGTATAATTCATATCATGTATTCCATTTGGTCGTCTTGAATTTACGTATAAATGCATGCAATCAGTAAAAATGTATGCAATTTCAATTGTACGCGAAAAACCGGCTTTATTCCGGCTAATACAAAACAATGCATCTAGTTTTTCTTTGTAAATGTATTTCGCATACATGTTAGGGAAACATTGAAGTGTTTCTATTGTCATGATAACTTGACGACAAAAAATACTGTTCACATTCGGATAGCTTGGTTGGTTAAATTTATATTATAATATTCAGTTTCCGAGTTTGTCCCAGTTTAACTAGTTAAATTTCTGGTTGGATGCATTCGCTTTAACTAAAGTAATAGTTAACAATGGTTAAAATAATTTTACTACTTTTTTATACTTATCTAAAAAAAGTATTTTGTCGTCTGTCCTTCTTTAATATGATTCACAGTTATCTTTTGATCTCATTGTAATAATTTCAGGGCTTGATGAACTGTATATACGAGTAGATGACGATTATTGCAGGTTGAGAGGTGATTTTTGGGAGATAAACTCACTTTCTTGGTGGATACGATTTTAATAACTATCGATCACACGGTGCAGAGGAAAGGAAGAGAAGTGACTTATTGAATGTGACTTAAATTAATTTTAGTGAAGACAATAATATTTATTATACAGATTAAATATTTTAAAAATATATATTAATCGATTCCACCATAATGTCATATTCATAATATTGTAATGAATAAACTGTATAAAGTTAAAATAAATAAAAAAGATAAAAGTGTTACAAGCAAATATTTTAAGTGAATTCTATTATTAATTATTTTGTTTAGAATTTTTCTTTGATTGTAATGGAAATTATTTCTTCTTTAATAACGTTCTTTGAAATATGAAATCGTGGTCATTCAACTATGCCAGTTTTTACTAAAAGTTCGTTGCGCTGACTCCAGTTGAGTTTACTACTGACTGCGAAAGACTACGGTGACTGAAATTTTTTGAAGTGTTCTCGTTGTAAAATGGGAAGAAAAACTTGCACAATTTTATTTATGCTGCGACCGCATTGAGCACTTGCGAAATGTTCTTTTGATCGCTGTACAAAGTATACGTTTTGTTAAACATCGGATGTGTAACTATTTTTACTGAGATTTTTCTGACAGTCGATAAGTACTAGACTCAATGCTAATCGGTTACGTAATCCTCTAGTCAGGAAGTCCTGTTGGGGAAGGTTCAATTTCCTTCCTATATTTCGTCGTCATAAAAATGTATTACCTACCAAACTGTTTGAGCTGGGATATAATAGAGTTAACGTGCCGGTAACAATTGACAGGTAATCCATGGGCTTTAAAAGTTGCAATCGTTCAGGGAATTTAATCTCTGTGATGTAACGAGAATCAAAGTTTCGTTAACTCGTAAATGATTTCTGAATTTCTGCTGTTGGCAATGTAAAAATTGGAATGGGACGCCAATGACGTCACCGATCATGACAATTTCGAGCATTAAAATTGTTGTAAGAGTTACGAATAACGTATGAAACGTCTAAAAGATTAACCGGCTTATTTAAAGGTAAAAATCTGTTGTGTCTTGCGATGATGGATGCTTTCGGTACTGGACTCTTAAATGAGATGTATGACTATACAAAAATGTTCCCAATCCTCCATCAGCGTGTAATGGACCATATTGAAATTCGCAATTTCCTCGACCGTCAGATAATATCTCTGCCTACGAGGAAATAGAGAGGAAACGATGGAGATGGTTTATTTAAAGGACCCATCGCTTGTTATTTTGACTGCGTGTAAGCGCTCTCTTATGGACCGTTCCTTGTGCGTATTGGGAGAATTAATTTTGTCGTTGGTAATTTAGATAGTTGTTGATTTGTCTTATGGGATATTTTATTTATATGCTGTTCCTAATACATTATTGACAAATTGAATTTGTATGTTGTCCAAATCAACCAACACCAATACCAAATACACAAATTCAGCAACGTGTTGGCGACAGGACTTAAATCCTGGGAAATAAATTTTCAAGTAGCTCTCCGACAGCGCAATGGGAACTTATTAATTCCCTATTTTAGAGTTGATTTAGAAGGATGGCTGTTCGAAGACAAATAGATAAAGAAAACAGTTAAGTTGGGTTTAAGCTAGACGCAACGCAGCAATACTCCTAGTCTAGTAGCAATACCTTTTATATTTTTCTGACACAACAACAGATTTATTCACTAATGATATATTATGAGTAAAGGAGATTTCGTTAAATTGCGTTAATAAGGGTCCGTTTAAACAGACCAGCACGGAGATGACATTTTTATCGCGTTTAAAAAGTAGTTTTGGGACATTGAAATAAGATTAATTATTAACATGTCACTTCTTTTTAGAATGAGAATGTTTAAGAGCCGACTTGTATGATCGGACCCTAACGGTATCGGAAACCGTGCATTCAGTGAATAGTCGATAAGCACTAAGTGGTCCGAGAAAGTGCCCGAAAATGTTATGATAAGTAAATTCGCCCTGACCAATTGAACGAAACTATTGAAAATCATCATACAACATCTTTAGATATTGCAAATTAGCGTTATTCTCATTTAGTGATTTTGGAACATGCAAAAACGTGAGAGATTTAAAGTTATTAATTTTAATTGCACACTGGCTCGAGAAGTTAATAGCAAGAGAGAATCTTTTTATATATTCATTCATTCGTTATTTTAATATAGATAACCTTGAATACAGAATGAATGGCGAAATATATGCGAGGAAATGAGTTTTAGTAATAAAATATTCTGTTGCTTGTAAAAATCTAATAAATCTAATACATGCAAACACTCTTCGTACAAATTTATTAAAAAGGAACTTTAATAACGACCTGTAATATTCCCAAATGGATCACGTGACTTATTTAGAACTTTATTTGCAATGGATTCTTGCTTATAATGCGTCCTACGCCTTTCCGTTGTCCATGCAGATATCCGGAGTGAAGTCAGCTCATCAGTATAATCAAGAACCATTCGCTACACGAAAATGTTTGATGAACATCGACTCAATGATTAATGTATTGTGAAGGAATCGCGAAACTATTACGAATCTACACAATTGTGCCGAAACAACATCAATCTTATCAGACAGGTGGACATCGATGGAAGAAACTTCTCCTGATCAAAGTAAGGATTACTTGTTCAACAATTCCGCCAATGTTTGTGCAAGTTAACTATCAATTCGGGTGCCCCGAATAAGATTCGGCTTCCATTGTTCGGCTTGGTCATTCTATTTCTCGCTTTTGATTGCTTGCCTACGTTCTGTTACTGAATTGAGGTTAAACTCCAAACAGTTTTGTGCCAGACTCTCTGGATTATTATCTGAGTTTACGTTTAAAGCGCCAATCTAATGATAATTGACTTTTGCAATATTTAAGCTTATTGTTGGTTGTGATTGTGCTCAGATTTCAAAGAAAACTTTTCTTGAATATTAAAAATTCATTTCGCTTCTACTGAATAGTTACAACAGCTGCTTTAAAAGGAATATCGTTTGCGTAGGCGTTTCAATTCATTGAATATATGCCATCCTAAACTTCGTTCAATTCATAACAAATTTCAACGAAACGTTAATAATAGTTAGTTTATTGTAGTTTATTATTTATCGATTTTCGACTTAGGTTATGTTCCACATAGAATTGATAGCTTAATTGTTAAAATTACAATTAATCGCGCTGACTCCACTGTCTTGGCTTATTAGGATCCTGACATTGGAATTATTACTTGATAGCTGTAGTATTAAATTGTATTGTCGATGAAAGCAATTGTACACGTTTAAAGATGTGTGAAGCATGAATTGAAATATTAGAATAAGCTTGTTTTCGTCCACGTGGTGTGTTGATAAAAGTGAAAGAGTAACAGATATCTATCGCATCCTCATATCATCCTCAGAAACTTTCGCATTTATAATATTAGTAGGATTTAATGAACATGGATGGTTTGAATTGTTTATAGAGGCCAATTGCAAGGCTTTTCTGCTGTAGCTCCGGTGTTCTCTTCTTTCACTTTTTTTACTATAACTGATTTCCTGGAAACGACATACCGCGAAAAAATTGTTACTGCATAAATTCAATTCTCTGCATTCCACTCTCTGTTGAAGCAGTCCATTGATTAAAATCCATTGTATTGTCACCCTGGAGAGTTTCATTCGTGTAGATGAGAACTGTTGCGTTCATTACAGGGACTGCAGTGGCATCTGTCGTATTGTAGATCAACTTTACAATGGACTGTTATCTTTGATTTGCAGTT
Organism: Racta chiria; assembly: GCA_018249195.1. NCBI lineage: Eukaryota > Metazoa > Arthropoda > Insecta > Lepidoptera > Hesperiidae > Racta > Racta chiria. Next base: position 4,514 of record DWKC01000027.1, read on the forward strand.
CGGCTAAAAGAGACTGGTCGCAATTGTCGGGAGTTCATTGTAGCGTTCAGATGCTTCTTTATTAATGGCTGTAGTTTCAGGATTGGCAAAAATATGAACAAAAATTGGTATTGAATTAATATGTGAAAAAATCCTTACTTTATTATTATTTGAGAATGAGCGTAGTTTATTCGTAATTGTCGTTCCCAAAAACTTCGAATATGTTCAATGTATAAATCACAATGATTCACACACACTGTGATCTTTCGCGTTCTTCATATATTTTGGATAACGAACGAGATATTTTTATACACAAAAGCGATGTCATGATTAATTTTATAAAAAAAAATGTTTCATAATAGCAACCTTAAATATTGTAAGCGTCATTTTGTTATAAATATATATATTTTTTCTACTCAGATACCTACTTATATAATCAAGAGGGAATGAAAAATACTTTTGAATTCGTAAAGCCGTAATTTTCAACAGTCCTAGTTTTAAGCGTAAATTCAAAAGTTCATTATTCCGACTTTTGTTTACTTTAGTTACAATGGCTATTGAAATGCTTAAGTTAAACCTTGAATTTGGGTTCTTTTGATATTTAAATCCAAATTAGGCTTGTGCCATGCGTACATTCGGCTGGAGGCAAAACTATTTAATTACTAGTTAATTTATTTTTTAACCGACAAAGTAGCGATGATGAATATAGGGTAACTGATTTACATATTCCAGGTTGATCTCTTACTGTCAGGTGGCTCGTCTGCGCGTTTTTTTGGGTATTTATATAAAAATCCAAAAGGATTCCATTATAATTGTCCGGGTAGTATTACCGTAAATACAATATAAATAAATACAAAAAAAAACCTTCAACAATTGAAGCTTTCTGAGACATCCATTTTTCTCTCATACTTTCTGAGTTTAGTTTATTAATTTTAGAAATGGTCTCTAGTCTTTAATGTTTCTAAATGAGCGAGCGTCAAGAGACAAGTAACGGTATGTCATTAATGCATGAGGCATGTAGGTCTCTGAATCATTTTCAGCCCACACGGTCATACGTATATTATCGTGTATGTGCGAATGCCTAATGATCCGGTCATTTAGTTTTGTAGTTGTAAGTATAGGAACTATTACGATATTCCTAATACCTTTGGGGAAACGGTTTGCTTTTTAACATAGTAAAAATTTTCCTTTGATTTCTGCGTCTATGAATTATAGATAATCACTAGAGATTAATTACCAATTTTAGGATAAACTTCTGGTGTAAGTATATCATGTATGCGATGCCATCGGCTTCTCTTGAATTTAAGTAAGCGCTCCCGTTTCGTCTTGCTTGAATATACGAACAAAGGCATTTTTAAATTGATGTAAAAACAACGAGCGTGTTGCAAACGTCGTTAGACTGGAGTTGTACGTAAATGTGCACTTAACTGTGTTGCTTATCTAATGACACATATTCTCTATGAAACTGTTCTACTGGAGGTATCTTGGTAATTTGGCGCAACATGTTACGTCATAATCCGAAACAATATTAGTCGGAGTATATGAATTTGTTTAGACAAAGAAGGCTTATCGAACACTATATTTTGATTTACGACTGGTAATATACAATACTAGCTTCCGCCTACGGCTTCGCCCGCGTGGTATGCTAATAAAATGTAGTTTCAAACTATAATCTATCTCCTTGCCAAATTTCATTCAGATCCGTTCAGTACTTTTTGCGTGACGCAGTAACAGACATGCACGCATTTATTATATTAATAGGACTTGCTATATACTGTAGGTATACATGTTGGTTTAAATGCCTTCCTTGAAACGGACAAAAGCTATAATGGAGAATATAGAATTGTGTCTTAGCTACAAATTATGAAATTATGAATCCAATCGAAAATTCTCAAACTTCAGAACGCAAAAAACTAATTAGGCCGACATAATTGTTTTTGTATAATTAGTATTGAAAACAAAGTTTCTTCGAGATAAAGTTTTAATTTGAGAAAAAGCACATTTACCAGCTAAAGTGGGAGTATAAAAGCATTTAGTTGGTTTTGATGTGGCCCTCTTAGCATCTGCTCTCGAGAGCGCGATGAGTGGTTTTCTTCATTAATGATTGACGGTATTTTGCTTTTATCGCTATTTTTAATCTATTTTATGTGAAAATGTGAGTCATTAACTTCTTAATATAAGTGCAATTGATGAAATGTTTCATTTCGTATTCTTACATGGTCGTATGATGAATGAATTAAAAAAAGTTACGATTCGTGATTACTGTGTTGCGATGGCGTGTGATGATAAGGCGAAAAATAGAATTTGATAATGCAAACAAATAAATCTGATGGCATTGTGACGCCGAGCTGTTATCGCAGTCCTACGCTCATGTCTATCAGGATGCAAATGCGATGTAAAGGCAATTAAAGCACGACCTGCGATTCGTGCAGTATGTAAATGATCCGCCGCTGGGCCGAGCTGGCTACTGGCATGATTGGATTTCGCTGGGGCGCCAGAAGCGATAGAACGGAACGACGGAACTTTCAACATAATTTTACAATTTATGTTTTGAGTTCCCAAATAATACTCCCATTTTTGCAGTGCTGAATGCGAAATGAACGATATTTTAATTTGCTGCAATGTAGACCTGTTCACATTGACGTTATTTAAATGCGTTTTAATTTTACTTTTCGCTGTTCAAATTCAACATTTAATTCGTTCGTATGAAATTGTGAAAGAAGCTGTTTAAATAATCTTTATTAAATTGATTAATGACATTGAGTAAGGAGCTTAATTTTACTCTCGCCATTATTGATTTCGTATGTTTTTATCGTTACAAAAATAGCTACTAATTCTAAGTTGGTTATTTCTGTTCGCAAATAGGAAACCATAAATAGTAGAAACATTGTTTGTTGCCTTTGTTACATTTCACCTCCGTAACTGCAACTGTGATCTTGAGCGTTTCCGTAACATTAATTATAACTACATCAAACAACAACAAAATGTGATGTTGCTCACCAGTTTAATTGTTCATATGTGATATATATTTCCGTTATTAATATAATATCAACGTATCTATTTAATTAGAACGAAGAAAGAAGAAGAATTTAGAAGTTATATAAAATAATGGTTTGCAAGACAGTCGTTCAACTTTAACATTACAATCGAATCGAATCAACGGAAAAGTAATAGTAACATATTCTACGTTTCTTAAATAACCTAAACTCATTTTCAATAAATAGGTAGTCCTAATTTGTAATGAATTAGAACTGGGCTCAGCTACTACGTATACCATTACATAGTGCACGCAATTGGCTGGACCGAGATAACGGCACGTATTTGCGGCCTTTAGTGTTACTGTAAATGTCAAAGTGTAAAAATATATTTGTTAGCGGTTCTGACAAACTCGCTCAGGACTGGTGGTTGCCAGATGTAAGGTGGAATTAATTTGTAATGTTGAATTACAGCTTCTGAAACGTGAGCAAAAAATAGAACTACACAGAGCACACGCACAGACTTGGAGCGGTCCCGACCTGAAAACGATTATGGGCTATCTATTTCTATTAACGTTTATTATATTAAATAAAATCGATTTAAAAACTATATGCAATTACTTGATTTACATTTAGTGCGTGCTTAGCAGCAATTGCTTAGCAACACCGCTGACGAAATTAAAAAAAAAAACCATTAGTGTATATTTTTAAGATCCATATGACATTGTAGACCTGCTCTGTCAGTGAGTTCCTAACGTAATTGTCTTCATAGAGCGTTGCTATTATAGGCGCAATTAATATTAATAGGTGTTTATGTTCGGAATGACGGTTCACTCATGGGGGGTAATAAAGTAATTGTAGTTGTGGATTGAAATAATCAGTTTAATTTCATGCGCACAGTTTTGCTATGTTTTGGTATTCTAAACTACTTAGTCTCAGGATATTGCAGCCTCCATACTTTAGATTTTTTTTTTGCGGGCTGGCCTTGACTAGGTGATACAGCTACCTTTTCGAATTCTAAGTAGGCGTTGGGATGTATGTGTTAAACGTTATTCTGTGGAAATATTAAAGTAGTTGCGTGAATTGAAGCACTTAAGTCTACTGACTCGGCACTCGGTACGGTTGGGTCTTCAACGATACCTTAATATGGATTAATAGATCGTTACGTTGAAAGGTCGATGGGTCACGGTTTGAGAAGCAGATGTCATGCGAAGGTTAAGGACGTTGGTAATCATTATCAACGACCGGCGTATCTGAGACGTTCGTGTTGAGATGCGATTGTCAAGTAAACACGGAACACGGGGAGTCAGTAACGCGATAAGTCTGGGACAGACGTCATTCGTGTTTTATAGTATTTCATTACTGTATTATATTGTAACAGTAGCTGGCGTGTATTGTTATGTTTGCGTTAAGTTAGTTAGTTAATTCTTTTCTAGATGGTTCAGTTTGTCTACAGCTATAGTTTTTAGCATCCTTAATTATGAATCGTCGAAAAAACAAAACTCTTATTTCTTTTTTGACCGAAAACCTCATCGATGTGTTTCAAGCGTGTTACTGAAGTCCATGGGCGACGCTGACTACTAACTATGAGATGGCCTGTCCGGTCGTTTATCGGCCATAATTAAAAATCATTTATTTCGTATTAGGAACCAATAGCTCACTTAACGAAAGTCAAAACGTTAACAATTCAAGTTCCTTCTTGATTTCTTAAATTAATAACAAAATTTTAAGAGAATAGAGAAGAAAAGAGAGAACAAGAAGAATAGTCCATTGGTACAGATGTTACACGAGTACGAGTATAACACTAACTCGGTATGAGTTATGGTTGAGTATAGTTTAAAATTCTGTGTTACCTTTATAATTCTTGATGTACTTATTTTTTTACCTTCAGTTTAGCAGAGTAATCCGAAAATCTATATTTAGCATGTCCTACCTGTTAAACTTCCATGACGTCAGCTCCTAATTTAGACGCACGTTAAGTGACGTCAGATTATCTACTATACACGGGAAGATTTCTCGTTACAATTTCTCGTTTTGAACCGTTCTATCGAACGCACGACTAAATAGAAACGTTTTATTGATTTCATTAACAATCTTATAAACAAGCAACCATTAAGCTCAAATATATCGAAGGTAATAACGAAAACGCTCGTCATGGAGGCAATTCGATTAGTATTATGGCCCCTTTGGGCTCAAATGTATAATAGGATGTAGCAATGTAGTTTAATTTTTATCACGTACTTTGAAAGGCTTTGGTACTATCAATGATTTGATCATTGATTCTTCGTTTCGTACATGTTTAATGAAAGTATTGATAAAGAATCTTCATATTCATTTATATTTCTAATTGTACATTATTCGATCAAATCGGGATCGCACAAATCATCGGAAAAACAAATGCTAACGCATTGATGATAGGCCGGGAAACCCCTTAATATCTTTATAGTTATACCTGCGTTTAGATCTAAGAAATATCCTAATAATAGTATAGGCCTATGGACTTGAGTCGACTGATGTACAGCGAGCATTAGACTACGTCAGGTGGATCTGACAAGGTCGTGCGACCGGTCGCGTCGCCCTCCGACCGGTTTTTTGTTCGTCCTTTTGCCATTTTTGCCGGATACTTTGTAACCGACTCACGTGGAGCGAGCGCGTCAGTTGTGGTATGCGAGCGATTTGTAGTTATGTAAGCTTCGGTGCCCGGTGCTGTCGATTTATTGCAAACTAGTTAGTATGCTATGGTAATGAAGGTGAAGTAGATAAGTATTTGGTTGATGTAACGAACTGTGTAACGTGGATGTGTGTCACAGTCATTATAATAACATTCTGCTAAATCGTTGATATATTGTATAGTCAATGAAATCGGCTAATGAATAGAAAGTATTAACGCCTTGTGGGTACTTATGCTAGAGTGTAACTAGTAAATGTTAATAATAATAAAAATATGATAGTCTTCATACTCAACTGCAATCTGAGCTTAACTTATCATAACAACCACCAACTGTAAACAGTTGCAAGACATAGATATTGTTATGTTATGCCGACATAATCTGATGTCGATCTGTGTGCAGTCTAATTGATGATGCGTCGGTTCGTATTTCATGTATCTGTATTTACATATTGTTCAAGATACGTTCGTTGTAAGCTTCGTAAGAAAACATTTGTCTTTGTAAAAGGATGCTTGATATTTAAGTCGTAGGTATTAACAAGTCAGCGTAAATTCCTCGTCTGGCTTTTGGATTTGAATACAATTCATAGAAGTTCATAGATACTAAACCTGTGCGGATAGGAATTGAAATGACGATTTAGAGCCGCTTGAGTTGGAAGGAGATGAGGCTCTTATGCGGTGTCTACCATCAGTATAACAATACTTGAATCACTGGATCTAAAATAATGAACTTTAAATAGTAACTTGATTGAGGATTGTGTGACGTGTAGCAGTAATATTTATGAAAATGAATGTTAAAAATATACACAAGTAAGTCTGATATCTGCGCGAAGTTGTATTCGAAACTCTTGATAGGAGTTTCGAGTACGATAAATAGATAGCTATAACGTAAATAAAATGTGTAAATGTTGATAAAGAGTCTATACGCGAATTGAATATACACCAGAGTTATTTCTGTCGCAGCATTATCCGGAATAATCCGGTTCTCTCAAAGCGATAATTTCAATTTGATACGTCATCGGGTATAGCGCTAATTGATCGATCACACGGACCATTTATCTCGTTGTCAGTCGTGTGACGGCGTAGCGAATGGGGACACCACGTTGGTTGCGTATCACACACGGGGAGTGTTATTATACACTAACGGTAATACCGGTTGACATAATGGATTTCAGGTTTCAGGATTATAATAATGGTTACTGGTGAAATACATACCTGTACAATTATATTATGTTATTAATAGCTTCTAGGTAGGATGAGCGTGCGTGGAGTGAGGGGCGAGTTGCGTTCCCGAATCTCTAAGTGCCAAAGCACTACTACTTCCCAAAGGAAGGACTATTATTGTATTGGGCTACTGACTACTGAGCAGGTGTCAACTAAATCGACCACTCTACTCCACTGCTGATTAGTTAGTGGTCAATACAAATGTCGATTCATTCAAATTATGCCGTCTGAAGGCTTTCGAAAAATATAATCATTATTTTAAATTACTTATCATAATTGTTGAATATCTTGGAATCTTAACGCTGTAAAATAAAACAAATTCCTCATGATCTTTTTAATAACTTAAGAATTATTATTCTCCGAAACTGTTCTGCTCAGAACAATCAGCCGAATAATGGAATAGGAAAGCTAAAGCTACGCGCAGTCCCAAGAAGCGAACTAAAATTTATAAAAAAACGTAATAAACGCAAAGCTTAATGCCCTCAGTGCAATTAGTGAGTAAATGCCTTAAATATTCAAATAGGGGTGAGGGCTTTAGGGTTGCCTATAACGTGTAGAGAAAACCCAAGACATTAAATATTTTAAAAATAACGGCGTTATTCACTAGGTTTTCATGACATAAACTTATTTTTTTAACTTTTGTACCTTCCTACCTACATTATTATTTTCCGATGACATACAATAGAAATTATAATATCCACTGATACAATTATCATTAAAAACCTATTGGAGTTAAATGTAAATAAAATTCTGTTATTAATTAAGAAGCAAAAGAAAACAAAAAAAAATTTTTCGTAACTAAAAAATTAAAAACCTTTCCGTAAATTCCTAGCTCTCGGATGGCAATTTTTACGGGGACTTAAGATTTTTTGGGAACCCTATTTAGTATGCAAAATGAGCTCAGAGGGATGTCGGCGATTTAAGGTAACGCCCCTGTTTGGCAACTGATTGGAGTAATTAGCACAGTATATCCGGATAGGGTATGTATATGGCGCGTTTGAGCTCGTTCGCTGAGCGTTGATATCGTATCGTCGTGTTTGTGTATCACTTTGGATAATTATCAAGTACCCACGCTGGGATTTAACAGTTAAGTCAAACACAATTAGTGTCGTTAACTGAATATAGCATGTTATAAATAGACTCGTAGTTATACTCGGTTGTAAAATATTGAGCTGATTTTCACGTCTTAATTAAATATTATGCGTTTAAAATGATTGTGAATTAATTTATAATAAGGATGTATACAGAGCAACTTAATAATAGCATTTAATTTTTTTTAAGTTGCACTGTGATTGTTTAACAATTTATAGTAAAGTATATAGGCGACTTCAGAACTTATTATACTATTGAAGTCATTAATGTTCGTAGCCTCTTTGTAGTTAGGATCTTATTAGTAATAGAAACAAAATATGCAATTTTTAAAATACTTTATCTTCTTTTGTACTCAAAAGTAACACAACTTTTTTACTTAGATTCTAAGCGCGGTCCAGAACTCTGTCAAACTCTTACTAGGGATGGGACTCCCATATATCGGCGCGTCCACGGATATTTCTATTTGCATTATTTCGTCTAACATTAGGTTACGGAGCAATTATATATAATAATATGTAGGAACAAACGGTCATAGCCTCCTGCTGCTGCGTGCATAACCTCAAGCTTTACGCCCACGCGCATCTTTGATTAATGTTCGTATGATTGATTAATAAATAATCCATTCCTTCATTACTTTGTAGATAGTTTGTTAAAAGTGAACTTTGTAAATAATTAAATATAGGAAATTAAAAAAAAATATATAGGAACTAAAACATTTTGAATAAATTGAACAAGGGCACTTAATATCAAAGGAAATTAATAGTTGTTCTAAAAACTGCAATATATTTATGTACCTAATTAACTATTAAGTTCTATGCGAGTAATATTATTAGTTTTTTTAATGAAGGTAAGTGTGGGATGTATTTATTTAAGTACAACAGAAAGAATATTTTAAACAAGTCTTTGTTTAAAATATTCTTTCTCTTTGTTTACCAGCCATGACAATTATTAGACTTCAATACAAGCACAGAACCAATAATGATAATTAGTTTAATATTTTTCTATAAATGGTATCACTTGATTGATTTGAAAGTATGTTCTGAAAAAGCCTAGTTAAATTTAGAACAAGGATTAGTCTTTGCGCGAGACACGAACTAAATCATTGAATTCGTCGACAAACAAAACCTTCCCAGTATTTTCACTTAATTTCGATTTTATTTAAATGTGTAACGCAGACCTTTTGTACACAATTTTGTAATTATGAGTATGTAGGTATAAGTCTTGGTTCGTACCGTGATGAATTAAACGACTTAAACACTTTATACACTCGTTCATCGTATCATAACCTTGTGCGGGGAGACTAGGATTCTCTGTGTCGCGAGTAGAGAACAAATATAGAATATCTGCACCGGCCGGGAATCGAACCCAGGAAAATTTTATTTCCACTCAGAGTCACTACCAACGCTCCAAGGCTTGTTATAATAATATCACTTATTCTTTTTAAAGCATGTTGTTAAAATTTGATTCAGCATCAACCTATTGAAGGCCGATTACTGAGCACGGCTCTCTCATACTTTACAGTCACCACTTCGCTGTCATACAGTTTGTAAACGAATTAGAGGGTAGTTGGACAGTTTTTTTTGTCAGCACGCATGCCATGTTAATAATCTTAAAAAACATTAAAGTGTACATTATGCTAAGCTTTTTTGAGAAATAAATTATATTATTATTATGCTGACCAGGCCTAGAGCATGCTCCACCATGCTGCTCTAATGCGGATTGACAGAGAATAAAATGTGATTAAAGTATGCATAATATTGAAATCCAAAGTGATCATAACGATTTTTTAAATGGTATCCGTGTTTATTGTTTTAGCGGCCTACGCGTAGGTATAATTCGCTATGAATGAAGGCTGTTCGGAAGGTTCATGATTATTCACTGGCAAAGTAGATTTTGCAATTAATATAAATATCAGTAATTAAATTTATTTTTATTTATAATTATAATACGCCATATATTTATTAACTTCATCTTATATAACATCTTATATAACATTTATTAACTTCATCAGACCGCAGATCATGACTATAAAGCAAACATAAAAAAAACAAAACAAAGAAAATATTAACAATGATTACGAATCAAAGCAAAGAATTCTATGTATATACTAACTACTAGATGTGTATAGTTCGGTGTTGAGAAACTGTCCATCATGTTGAGTTCCATTGGCTACAACTCATTCATTCGAGGGAGAGCTAGACAAAGAGTTATAGTAATGAGCGAGAGAAACCTCAGCCGTCCACGCCCTATTTTTGACACAACTTTTGTTTAAACTGCCTAGGTAGTTTAATTATAATCTTTCGATAAAAGTAATGTAATCGTATATATTAGCAGATAAATATATTAATAGTAATTTTAATATTGTTTCTTTACTTTTATTTTTGTCGTGTTTGTTGTTTTGTCGGCATAAAAACTGGAATTAACTGAAGCAACGTAACTGTAGGGGCCAGTTTATTACCGTCTTAAACAACCCCGTTACTTAAGTCTGAAAGATTGTATTCCGGTCACGTTAACGTCGTTAACTTTTTGGTCCTTCGAGGAGCCTTTGGACTTCAGAGCAGCCCTAACTGTTTAATTTAGATTAGTGGTTGAAATATCCATCTTTATACTTACACTCTGTCTTGATTTACAATTCAGCCAATTTAAATTTAGAATTCTTTTTATTCACAGAGACCTTGATAACTTCTGACAGTTTGTTAAAGAATAAGTGAAGGAAATGTCTTACGTCATACTAAGTTAAGACTTGATTTACTTCACATAGAATTACTTGTATATTCTATTTTGAGCTTAACTATCTATGTCTCAAGTCCTCTATCAGTCCACCTAAAACTGTGTTGAGAACAATTTATAATAGTCACAGATTCCCCATGGACATATATCAAGACAGATAGATATACGTACCAAAGAACTTTATATGTACTTATTGTTAAAGAAGTAACCGATAATCTATTTTCAGTTGTCACAGAACTGAATGTGTTATCGAATTTTGTCAAATTCCTTTTGCTGTTGATTTACTTTTGTTTTAATTATCGCATATAATAAGGTTGTCGAAAATAAATTTCTTTATTGTAGTCGACGAGATATTATAAATGAACATACCTTTTTGAATTGAAAACCTGTATGTTACGCCAAGCTTACTATGCATCAGTGAATAACCGCACACTAACGGTTTATGTTTCTGAGATTAGCGCTTACAAATGCATAGACACATCGACATTTTTTTTTAAAACTTAAAGTTAAGTTTAAATTCAGCAATACCCTGCTATCTTCTGATATATCTTCCATGTACAGAAACTGTTGCAATTTTATTATTTTTGTAGACAATAAAGTGTAGTAAATTTATACTGAGTTGAATGTTCGTTTTGACGTGTCACTTGCGGACGGTAAGCTCGGACGAGGGTAGTCATTAGTATCGCCCGCAATGCAGCCTGCAGGGCTGTCCACATCACAATTATGTTCAAATAATAAAATATCAGCTGGTTTCATTGTCATCTTTATTAGATCATCAAGATTCATCATGATCATAACCATTATAATCAAGATTAACTTTTAAAGTGTCGTATGAAGTCCAGTTAGTTGTTTATAAGGATTAATTGATCAGTTAATACCTGCTGTGATCATGAACCATTTCTGGTGCTGGGCAACCTAGGTAACACCGCAGTGTTACACTTGTTAATAAGTGACGCTTACCTCTTGCCTTTAACCTTTGTATACTCGCGCGCAATAGCATTGCGCAATACTCGCGCACGGTGTCTCAGACCGAATGTTAATCTCGTCTGTATTATTGTAATAATACTATTTTTAAATTTGATTGGTTTTATTTTAAAGAGGTTTTATTTTTATAATTAAATTTAAAAACAAAATGTGACTCTCGCTTAGCTGGTAGAAACAGTATTTTTAAACATTCTCTTAAAAAAGTACTCGATTCGCACCCTAAGATAAATTACACAATCAAACTTTCCTGAAATATAATGAATAATATGAGAAATGAACTATATAAAAACAATAATAAAATAACAAAAATATTGTGAGACCTTATCCTAATACTAGAAGATGCACTATTTCTGTTCCATTTCTGTGGCTTTTTTGTCCACCAACATACTGGTTTCCTAAAGGAACCCAAGTCTCTGTAAATTCGTCCTCCGCCACACTTCCGTCATCCTAATTTGAATCAGAATATTCACATTTATAGCGCCCTTATCTTCTTTTTGTCCATTATCCAACACATAGTGGCAGTGTAAATCGTTTTGAAAAAAAAACAGCAAATTATTGATTAGTCTGTATGAGAGACCGACGCGATGGTATGTCTACGTAAGTGGATCTTGTTTATCTAAGGCTAATTCAATAAAACAATAAAATAAAAATGCAGTAAATCATTTCTTAATTAGTTTATTATTTATACACGATTTTTTGTCTTCTACTACATTTAGGGAAATTTATTAGGAACTGTGTATTGATCTGCTTATGTTTTTTTTTTATATTCTCAACGCGTACCAAACTTGCAACATTTCGTCGTGTGGTAATGACACGTCACTTGATAGTAATCTAAGGAAGAAGGTTGTGAATAGAGTGAGTCGCGCGGTGTGTCGGCTGGGTTGGCAACATTGCAGGGCTGCTAAGAATATTAGGTGTGTTTTGTTTTGTCAACTCGAGATATGACTGTTTGTCATACTGACTGACATAGTTGATTAAAAAGTCTAGATCCTTTATGATTTTTTCTCCTGAACGCACTAAACAATAATTAAGAGTTTAATTAGTCTATGCAATTTTCGATTTTCTAATTATATTAGTTTATTCTTACAGTAAATAGGTTGCATTTGACTAAGAACCCGTATGTAAGTGGCGATGTAGTTGTTACGTTGTACTTGACAATTTTCCGTATATTATATTGTCAGATTGATGTCTTTTGCCATTTTACTGCATTTTGCACGTAACGTTCAATTTTTATTAATACCGGCTTTCAATGGATATAATATCCAACAAGAAAACATTTATGGGTTGTGGTATATAATAATCTCATTGTTTTTTACTTTTTTTAATTTCTTATTTTTCCAACTTGAACAAAGAAGTTAAGAGTTACTTGACGTTATACTGGAAGATTCCAACGAGTATTAGTTTTGCCTTACAATCAATGCGAAGCTTATTTATCAGTAGCGTAAATATCGTGATTGGAATTTTCGATCTATCGTCCCTACACTGCGGTCATGTCGGTCTGGTGCAATATACGCGGCACTTAGCGAAGCGCGCAAGGACATTGGCGGTGCTCAATTGAATTTTAATCGTGTGCACATAGCCGCATGTACTTACCTAATGTTGCCAATATATATTGCCCAAGAATGGGTGGCGTTACAACCAACGGATCTTAGAGTTCGCAGGGGTCTCTCCTTGGGCCGTTAATTTGGCTTATACTATACCTACATTAATGACTGACATTATCAAAACAAAATTCATGCTTATATCGTATAATAATTAATAGCTTACGTTTAATTGGCGTAGTTTGAATTACTGACGTAAAACGTGATGACACACTAAGGTTTTATTTTCATGTTAATTTTGAAATATTACTTTTTAGTATAGTTATTAGTGATTTGGTGGTTATTCACACAATAAAAATATTCTTTATTGTTGTCGAATTGTTTGTAGGTTGCCGTTGTAGGAAAAAGAAATACGCAAAGGCGCAAACGCTACTACGCGTGAGACCATTACTTTAATCAAAGTATTATTTGTATGAGTATCGTTTACTCAGTTCTTCATTACCAATGCAAAATAAGCCTTGGCTACATAAATAGCCGTGGGGATTATTGTGGAACGACCTTTGCAAAATGGACAAGAACTATTTATACAACAGGTTAGCTAAGAGATTTGAGAATTCTTTCTTTTTACCTTACTCACTTGATGTATAAATCGCTAAGGGATCAAAAAATTAATATATTGCAGAGCAACGTCTGCTGGCTCAGATAGAAGACATAAATTTCTAGTTGGTTTATATTTTTATTCCATGAGGTATTTAACACCAGAACAGAACTTACTATGAGAACTTTGCTTGCTTTCTCAATCTATTGTCAGTTTATATACTTTCTGAAGAGGGAGGTCCTCTTGTAAACAAGTAAATATTATTTATTTCATAATATAATAAGTACCTATTCGTATTTAGTACCAATATAATTTAAATGTCAAGAACAGTTTAAACCTGTGTCCCTCCTCTAGATCAATGGATATCTGATTTGGAATTATGTTCATAGTTCATTTGAGTGGTAGATAAAAAATTTGTGTCGGTAATAATACTATGCATGTTATGTTATGCAATAATAATGCTGTGCACAGTGTATGCAATTCCAATAAATTTAATTGTAAGGAAATGGTGGTCATATTAATATTCATACACAATAAGCAAGACCCGTTTTTGGCCGTCCCCAATCTCTCCATTTGCATCTGTTAACAATGGAAATTAGATATATTGTATGATAACTATAATCAAATTTCACTATTACCCAATCCATTTGAATTGTAATGTAAATCGTATACGTACCAGCCATCAAGACGTCAGTTACAATCCACACGGCCGTTATCTGAACAACAAACAGCGCAAGTATCAAACGTCTGTCTGTCACGTGTCCCTAATGAACGGCAACACGTCTCCTTGCGAG
>DWKC01000028.1:0-19007 GCA_018249195.1 Racta chiria
ATGCCCACTCTTCTGTAACTCTCTCGGATCGAGCATTTGGATTCTTGTACGTGTCTATTGTTATGCCACTGCTCGAACGTGTGTAGTGTAGTGGTGTAGCATACGCACCTCATCCCACCGGCTCTGTATGATGGTGATCCAGTGGTTGATGACGGCAACGGCGTCAGGATGCGCGCGCGAGAGGATGGAGCGAGCAAGCGCGAGCGTGTCGTCCTTGTCGCGCCGCTTGTCAGCAAGCTCACGCGCGAACCTCTCGTGCTCGGCCAGCTGTGCCCGTGCCTCCTGCTCGCCCTCCGGCAGCGCGCCCGCGAACCGCAGCCTCGTCTCCGCCTCCGACAGCCATTCCAGCAGCATGTTCACCGACTTGTGCAGACGCTCCGCCTGATCACATGTCATATGATGATACTTGAACGTCAACGGGGACGTACATGGTGTACGGTCCGAACGAGCAAGTATACGTACAGGAATGATAAATATGTCAAACTCTGCGTCAAATCAAAGGTGACAAATGACTCTGACGTTTTAATTAGCGTTAACAAACTATTTCAATATAATTTGTGTATTTTTTTGTATCGATTGTATCCTCTGATACAGATGATGCTTTAGATCAATACAATGTAGTGTATGTGAGCTGACCTCCTTGAGCGCGGTCTCCAACTTCTGGGCCTTCTTCTCGCTGAGACCCTGAACCGCGTCCCAGGCCTGCTTCAGCTCGCTGCACTGCTGCTTGATGCTGACCGCATCCTCTGACGGGACCTGACACATACAGCACTCCGTTAGAGCATGACAATGAACTTCATCTACTGACTTATCTAGAGATTATTGCATTAGCCATGAATCAATAAGCTCATTGAATCAATCTGATAGATCCTTACGGTGGCCTCCAGGTCCTTGCCGGTCTTCAGCACCGACTGCATCTGTTGTTCTCGCGAATGTAGGTCTTCCTCGAATTGCTGTAACAAACGGAAAGTGAGAATGCTACAGATTTAATATATAATTTATCACGTCACTAGAATATAACTTAAATATAACTGAACGTAGCCATTCGGATGTGATAAAATTGGGCTAATATGTCCCCTCGGCTTCATCCCTTCTTGTGTAAACACCCTATATATAAACCTAGGATCACATTACCTTGTGTTGCTCAATGAGCGCCATGACAGTGTCGAGGTCCCCGTGCAGCGGCGTGTCAGCGGCTAGCGCGGTCTGCTGCCGCCGCAACCATTCCAACAGCGCCGACATCGCTTCCTTGAACTGCCCCGAGTATAGCAGCGCCTCCTCCAGCCGACGTTGTCTGCACACACAACCACACTCTACATTCGGCTCGAAGGACCAACCATTTAATATAATTTTAAAATTAAAATAGAATAGAGATTCCATCTCTTTTTTTTCCAATTTTTTTTATATCGTTCTTGGGGACGATGTAGTTCACACGCCTTATTTTGGAGGTACTATAATTATTATATACACTATTTTAGGACAAACTTAGACATTCTGTTCTGTCCTGCACTATGCTGTATTGTAATGTTACCTGTCGACGGCCTTGGAGCAGACAGTGGTCCACTTGGTCTTGAGGTCGGTGAGCATGTTGCGCAGCGCGGGCTCGTCCGTCTTGGCCGCCTTGTCCTTGAGCGCTTTGCCTGTCTTGGTCGTCTGGTCGTACGCTGGCTGTTTGCCCGCCAGCGCCTTTTGGAACTCGCGGTGTTTGTTCAACCTGATAGACACAGACACACACTTACTAACACTCTCAATCTTTGATTTGAGCAATCTGGGGAAAAATATTTGTCATATCTGTTATGTAGACAATATCCTATCACATTTCGATTAGTATTCAATGACACATCATCAATATAGCCACACATAGCTCTCTCGCTCTCTGTCTCTAGTTTGGCCTCTCTTTCTCACCTCTGTTTGATCTTTTCCGGGTCGTTGACAGTGGGTTCTGAATTGAGCTGGTCAAGCTGTTTCTCCGTGTCGTTGAGCCAGTTCATCAGATTGTTCCTGTAAATTCATTATTTTTTAAAAAGTGCTTTCTTTTAGGTACACTCAAAACTGCCCGGAATGTCAAACCCGCTATGTCTAAGCCGATCTGTATTCTCCGGGGTACAATGGAGCAGGATATAATACTGACCACATGTCGCTGAACTCCTTGGCCTCCTTGAAGCCATGGTCCAGTGCGCGGGTCCTCTCGGCGGCCTTAGAGACCACGCGCTCCCAGCGGTGCTGCACCGACACCAGCAGGTTCTTGATGAGGATGACATCCTGCTTCTGGCTAAAGTACTTAAGGTGTGTGCCCTTCTTGTCCAGTTGTAACATCGTTTCCCGGTGCGAGGACACTTCTTTTTGGAATGCCTTGTGCTCCTCGATTTGGGCTGCAAATAACAATAGCTGTTACTGGACTGATGACACAATTGATTGATCCGTGAGCAATCTCCTTTTAGGCAACCTAAGGATGTAAAAACGTGAAATAGTTTGCGTTTTAATATTATTATAATTATTCATATAATTTATTATATGAAATATGTTACTAGCAGAAGTAAACATCGGCAACGAAGAAAGACATGGAATTATTATTTTAAATGCTTACTTTTAACAGTCAGCCCGTATTGTGTCGTTTTGTCGTGACCACGATCTATGTGGGTCAAATGATCGGTACTGTTTACAATAAAATAGAACCTCCGTGACGATATACATTTAAAAACATTAACATAATGGCAGTAGATTAAGTAAATCTGGAGGAGAGTAGAAGAAGTGAAGTACTCACTGAGCAGTGTCTCCATGATCCTGGAGACGGGCTTGGCAGAGGTGAGCGTCTTCTCGGCGCCGGTGAGCCAGTCAACGAAGGCCTGCAGCGCGTCGTGGAAATCAGTCGCCTCCTTCAGGGCTATCTCCAGTTTGATCTTCTTGTCTGAAGCTCTGTTCAGTCGACACAAACGAGTATTAGCTCGGTATCTCTAATTATCCAGACTAGGAACACTTTCGGATGCGGTGGTATGATCAGGGATGACTGTTCTGAACATTGGTCCCCGAACAGAACTGCCAAGTTTAAATCTCGCGCACCTCTAATTTTAAATGGTTATGTGGGTATTCTAAAGTTGATACACCATTTTCTTCGGTAAAGGAAAACATTCCGAGCTAACGTAAGTTCCCCATAAATTCTAAAAACTTTAAGAAATCTACCAATACCTCACATTAGGAAAGAAAACTCGAGCCCAAAAGTTGGACAGTTACGAATTGCAATGAATTATACTATATTTAAATTGAGTATTTTAAATCACAAGGATGCATGGAAACGATCCGCTCTGCTCCTAGCTCCGATTGGGCAAATAAAAATCTTTGTAATAGATTTGTTTTTATCAAAAGTAACAGTAGTACACTAGCGTACATAGTCGTAAGTTTGTGTCATTTTTATAAAGTCGATGGCAGTTACGTATTGTCTATACCTTAGGCTCTATCATAGAATTATCTTTTTATTATTTTATATATTTTTGTTATTCATTCTATCATTTATTATTGGTATTGTTAACTTTTTGACTTTCGTTAAGTGCTCTTTTGGTTCCTCAGACAAATAAATGAATTGATTTGATTTAACGATTGCATCAACAAGTTATATGTAGTTGAAGGCAAAATCAGAAAATCTGCAAATCCGAAAATCAATAACATAAAATTTTACCGACCTGGAGGTGACATTGTCCCATTTCGACTTGAGGTTCTTGAGGTTGAGGTGTAGCTGCGAGGTGGGGTTGGGTTTCTCCTGGCGCCGGATGTACTCCTGGCCCTGCTGCAGCACCGCCTCCACCTTAGGTCGGTTGGCTTCGATCTCGTTGTATACTTCCTGCGATACAAACTTACATTTAAATATACAATACAACAGTACTCAGGTATTGTGAATTTTAATATAATGGCATACCGTATATTAAGATACAAACTAATACAATATTGTACTTTTCGAATCGTTATGTTTCGGCTGGGGTCAGAAAGCATTTTTTGCTTTCTTGGCCGTCAAGATTGGCCTTTGGTGTTTGTAATATACATAAGCGTTGTAATGAACTCAGAGTGTGAGATAGGTGGTGTTTTTGTAGACGTGGGTGGTGTCTTTGTCTCTCTCTATCTCTCTCTGTGTGTGTGTGTGTCTCTGGAGTGTACGAACCATGAACCGGTCAAGTTGCTCGCTGGCGGTCTCGGGCAGGCCGCCCACCGGCTTGGACGCGGCGATGACGCCGTCCACCTCCGACAGCCACGACAGCAGGTCGCCGATCTCTGCGTTGAAGCTGAACACGAAAACAATGCACATGTAAACATTATTAACAAACAATATTATTGAGGTAGTCATAATAGTAGTATCTAATTCCTTCGTTTCCATTTAGTATAGAGACCCGAATTCCACCTAATTTCAATACACCATAGTATTCATTAATACTGAAAGTAGTAAAATTTAAAATTTCTATTCAGCTTTTTCCCTAACAGGGAAACTTTAATCACTCAAATATGCGCATGTATTATATTGAAAAAGAGGTACACATATTTATTCTTCATGTAAACATACGGAGCATTCAAGATATCGTGTCTAAAATGCAATAGGTATATAGCAGGTTGTCTGGAATAGTATAGATGTTACCTCTGCGCCTCTCTCAACGCGTCCTCGAGCTCCGCCTGCCGGTCGCGCGCCTTCTGCTGCAGCTCGCGCCACTTGCGGTTAAGCGTGGCGAGCTTCTCGGCCGTCTCGCCCGCCTCGTCGGTCGCGTGGTGCACGATCTGCGCTCCCGCCTCGTTCAGCGTGTCCACTGAGGCCTGGTGCGCCGCGATGTCGTTCACCAGCACCTTCAGCTTGGCCAGCTCCACTTCTAGGATCTGCGGGTCACCGGCCACAGGCGCGAGCGTGTCGAGCGTGTCGCTGGTGTGCTGGATCCACGCGAGCGTGTCCCGCAGCGCGTGCTGCAACTGGCCAAGCCGCAGCAGCGCGCGTTCCAGCTGCTGCTGCCGCTCTACCATGCCGCGCAGCAGCGCCGCCCAGCGCGCGTTTACCGCAGTCAGCGGCTGCTTGATGGCCGACGCCTGCTCCGACGACGTACGCTCCGTCAGCTCCGCTGCTTGTCTGTTACCAACACATTACCAATTTCATTAAACTCCTACAATCAATCAATCAATCAATCACGCGTCGATAGCAAAATCATCAGTCCCCTGAATAATTGTCTAGCAGTTAGCAAGATTATAATTTATTAAATAAAAACAATCATTCATACAAATTCACTCAAAATAGAAAATATTACTATATTCATTTATAACATATTTAAAAGCAAGTAGCAACTACAAGCAAAATCGGTAGAATAAGATATGCGTAATTAATGCTAAATACAAAAATAAAAAAAAGTAAAAAAAATATCAAAAAATTTTGTTGAAAGAATAAAAGATGATATGCGAAGACAAATAATTCCCTGATACCATGCTTGGCAGATCTTTTGTCCTAAAGTCTCAATACTCTCCACAAATACATTGATATTTTGAAAATGAAGCATTTTAGTAGCTTGCTTATATGACTTAGACACAAATACAACATAAAAACAAACTAGATGATAAAGCAAGCTGAGAGAACTACGATGAACATAGTTGTTGTTGATTCAAACTATCCATGAATACTGAATACTTCAATACCAGAGTTTATTTGAAAAGTTAAATGTACATTAGAACCTTTGTTTTTGTCAGTCTGTAGTTTACTTGCTGTTATATAAATATAATAGTGACATTTAGATATTAACGAGATATATAATACGATTAAATAAAGAGATTAACGATTACGTTCAAAATATTAATTCATAAAATTTACTGTGGAGGAATGTAAAAACTTATTGTTCAGTAAGATTATGTAATGAAATCGATGTTTACGCAACAAAATTTTACAACAAAAAATGCAACCAACATTGGCCTAAAGGACACGATCAAGCAAGTTGATGTTATAGACAAGAGTAGTATGGTTTGTCTCACACACACATACTACACGGTGTCCGTTGGGCCAGCCGTACTTCTGTCGCTTGTTGCAAGTAACACTAATACACAGACATACTAGCATACACAAGTACAGAAGCTGAACACTAAGTACTCAGTCACTCTTGCCTCATTAGACTCCTGTGGGCGGGGCGGGGGCAGGCCGGATAGCATAGAAAAACAAATTAATATTAGTGTCGGAAAATAATTCGAGGGTGCTCGGCTACAGTATATTATTATGTCAATGTTAAAACTTAACATCAGAGAAAGTAACACTGTTAACAAAATAATACGATAACTACATCGTATTAATAAGTTATTAACTACTAAGTTAAAATTTAAATATGTGCTTCTTTGACGGCTAGCGTGCTGCAAGGGTCGCTCCTATATGTATACAGTATTTTTATATACACAGGCGAACTTCCAGGGTTTTTAGCAGTCTCTACGTCCTCTATAGCTTGTCCTCCGTAGTGCTCCACAGACTGAGAGGTGGATTCCTAGAGCTCTCTTAGATAATTTTGATATTATAATAGCACGACAATATAACGTGAAGTTTAGTGAAGGAATTTAGTCTAATTGAACTAGTTTATATGTATTGATGCTGTCCATATTATCCAAGACACATGGAATCCTAGTGTAGGAGTATGAGTGTGTAAGCGTACGACAGACCTGTTGAGCGCCTCGACCTTGACCATGTGCGGGTCGACCTCGTGCTTGAAAGCGGCGAGCTGCGCGATCTGCCTCTTGACACCGTCGATGTCGGAGCCCAGCGGGCCCATGCGGGAGAACTTCTCTTCGGCCTTGTCCAAGAATTCTTGCAGGTTCTGGACGAGAAACAGTCGATATTGAATTATGATATTACCGTTGATTTCTATGTAATGCTGAAGGGATGACGAAGAAGCAAACGGGCTATCCACTAGTAAGTGATCACGGTCGTAATTTGCAATTTGCAATGGCGGCCCTGAAGGAGAGTTCTTTTTACAACTTGTTATGAAAATAAATTTGTTCTCTGTCTGCTTCGACACATCATCAAAATAATTAATTTATTGAGTTTTATCGACATTGGCATCTATTTGCACGTGTGTTTTCAATATGATTTGTGAGGTGATGTGGTCTAAAGTACCTTTTAAAATTTATAGTAAATTAGATAATAAAAAACAGTAATAAATAAATATAAATAAAAGTAATAGCCTTAACAGCCGCCGTGCTAGCCTTATGGTTTGAACGTTGGTCTTTTGAACGGGTGGTCCCGGTTTCAAATCCTGCTGCGCGCACATCTAATTTTCAAAGTTATGTGCGTATTAGAAGTTGATTATCACTTGCTACGGTGAAGGAAAACATCATGAGAAAAGCCGCACTGCCTAGAGTTCTCATAAAGTCCTCAAAGGTGTGTGAAGTCTACCTATTTGTACTTGGCCAGCGTGGTGGACTATGGCCTGTACCCCTCACACATTGAGTTGAGACCCGAGCCCGTTAGTGGGACAGATAAGGGTTGCAAAGAAGGTAATGACAAACAAGGAAAGTTTTACAACAAGTTTTACATGAATATCGATATGTGTGGAGCTGACCTGTAGCGTGTCATGGAACTCCATGGCCTTCTCCATAGCGTCGATGAGGTTCTCCTCACGGCGCGCGTACAGCGCCGTGATGTTGTCCCACGCGCTGTCCAGGTCCTCCATGTGCTTCTTCACCTCGGGCTTGTCCGGCTCGCCGCACAGCGACATCAGGGTGGATCCAGTCTTGCGGACTTTCTCCACCTGGGGAATTATTAGTGTTAGTTGCCACAACATAAGACTTTTTTTAGGAAATATTCCAACTATAAGTTCTGATTGAGCTGACCACTAAAACATATATGACAGCGCTGCCTTCTTTGTTAATAAAAAGCACACTGCGAGTATAACCCTATTTCCGTTGAACAAGATTCATTCGATCTACAGTCGTTGCCCGGTGAACACGTCGCTTATCTTCAGTGATCTAAGATGCATCGTTCAAAAAATAAATATTGAAATCATCTAATCGTCTACTAGAAAGGTCTAATGGTTTGGTAAAATTTGTAAGACATAGAGATGTATATTTACCCTCTCGCCTTCATATGTTGTGGTGTAGTCTTACCTCAGGCTTGGTGTGGTCGATCTCGTGCCTGATCTCCTGCAGAGCGACCTGCTGCGCCTGGATGGCGACGGGCTGCGCGGCGGGCGGCGGCTGCGCGGCCAGCGTGTCTTCCAGCTCAGCCAGCGTGCCCATCACGGCCTCCAGCTGCTGCCAGAAGCGCCGCGCTGCCTCCAGCGCGCTCTCCAGCGAATGCCCGCGGTCCGACGTCGCCTTCTGCACCTCGTCCCATAGTCTACCACAAGTTACCATATGTTTAAAGAAATCTATCTACAGCTTGTTGCTTTATGAATGTCTGTGATGCAGAACAAGAAAAAACAAAATTA
Source organism: Racta chiria (assembly GCA_018249195.1). NCBI lineage: Eukaryota > Metazoa > Arthropoda > Insecta > Lepidoptera > Hesperiidae > Racta > Racta chiria. Next base: position 8,418 of record DWKC01000028.1, read on the forward strand.
ATCACGAGAACTTGCGTTTATATGGGACCTCTCCGAAACGGCGGTAGACTTCAAATATTTAACGTTCATATGTTTATTGAAAGTAACTACAAAAATAAATGATTTTAATTTGAATTTGAATTCATAGCTCAGCGCTTTGCAACGATGCTACTGAGTCAAGCACCTACGAGCGCGCAAGGTACAGCAACGATGACCGCTGGTAGGTTTCATGAACGCTTCCATGCTTCATAACGTTTATTCACGTCGCTGGCAGACGATTGAGCGGAATCAAAGTTTCGACATTTTTAGGTTCGCCATTGAACCCTCCACCAGTATGTAAGGCAGCAGCGTGGTGGAGTATTCTGAACGCCTCCTCGGTTGTGGAGTGAAAGCCGTACCCAATGGACAACCACATTGGGTACAAACACTTATGCTTACAGAAGATAGTATAAACCAACTGACTTGTTGAGTTTGTCCAGTTTGTTCCTGATGTCTCTAACGGCGGGATCACTCTTGTTAGCCTTGCTGATGACGTCGGAGGCGGCGCGCTGTACCGCGTGGTAGGCCTCCTCGCGCTTGTCCAGATCTTCTATCAGCGCATTATTCTCCTCGATCTGATCTCTGTTACGTTAAAAGTACACTTAGAAAATTGACATCTTATAGGGTCACAGTAATGAGTCGGTGCAGTGACAGTAGTGTATCGCCGTATGTAGTGTGTGTAAGTGACACGACGTACTGTATTTTAGGCGGGTGCGCGGAGACGGGCTCGGCGCGCTGCAGCTGCTCGGCGGTGCCAGCCAGCGCGCGCACCATGCCTTCCAGCTTGTCCGAGAATACAGAGGACTCCTGCAGCGCCTGATAAACACACGCAAAACGTTCAATACGGCACGCCATTTCTTCTTCTATTAGAGTCAGCAAAATCTATATAAAAGCTTTCTTCAGTAAACGTTACAATTCGAAGTGATTTTGCAATTGTCAATGTTGCAACTAAAGCTGAAAACTTTGAAGGCGTGATTTAGGTTGTAGAATCATGTTACCCGCTCCAGCTCTTGCTGCCGCTGGCGCAGCTCGGCCCGCAGCGCGTTGTACCGCTCGCAGTCGGCTTCCACGATGTCCTGCACCTTGGCTGCGTCCTCCTCGCCGCATAGCCGCGCCAGTGCCTCGCCTGTCTTTACCAGCTTGTCCACCAGCGGCTTGTGGCCCGCGATCGATTGTTGTAACATCTGCAGGGAAATAAACTCTATAACTTTTGGTCGTCTCTGACGTAATTATGTGCGAATGAGAGTGGACTGAGTTGGATTTGAACTGAGCTGAGTTGGACATCTAAAAAAAATTTCCTTACCGACTGAACCGACTTTAATTAAATTTACTGTATTTATTGGAGATGGATGGATGATTTAAGTCATAATGTGGCCCGGTAGGTGGTGTTATATAACATTTAACCACAATTTATAATTAGCTATAGAGGTGTTCGTCCAAATTATGTTCCCTTTCTTTGCCGAAACAAAACACTCGTAGTGTTTCATTATTTTTAAAGTTGTAATGTTATGTGGTTGTGTGGGTGTCAGGGTTACCTCATTCTTGTCCTGCTGCTGCGCGATGTGGTCGGGACGCAGCGCCGGCATGGCCAGCATCTGCACCTGCTTCTCCATGTCGTCAAGCCACATCGATAGCCTGCCACACAGTCAGCCAATGTTAGATGAAAGTGGAGAAAATCGCTTAGAATATTTTTTCGTTTGCTTGTCTCACCTCAAGCTACTTCTGGGCATGGGAGGTGTGATTCTAACCGACGTAGTTACTGCACTAAGTAGAAACTAGCAACCTCGAGAGCAAAAAGGTTTAAAATGTGTCCTGTTTGACTCACCCATGGTGCGTGTCCGCGAAGTGTTCGGCGAGCGGCAGCGCCTGCTCGAGCGCGGCGAGGCGCGCGGCCGACAGCTGGCCGACCTCCTCCATCACCTCGCGCAGCTCCTCGCTGCGCTCGCGGATCACGCCCGCCTCTTCCGACGACTGGCACTCGCGGATCACCTGCGCCACACGCACATTAGGACACTGACAGAATCCTACTATCATAGATTCACCATGAAAAAGGAATCGTGTATAAGTAAGATTTTGATTGCTTCCAAGAGCTTCACTGAAGAAACCAATTTATTAATTACTCAAATGATTTATTCCACGTTGGTACTTTACAATGCACATTTAAATGTCAAATATGTTAAATTTGCCACTGTTACATAATTAAGTTATTAAACCTCAGAACATATTTTAAAAATAGAACCTACAGTCATAAAAACTTTTTAGAGACAAAGATAAACGGAGCCGGCAACGGATATTTATTACTTCCAAGTATCTTTGGCATTCATATATTCGTTAACAGTGTAATAGCATGTGTAATAGCATGTGTAATAGCATGTGTAATAGCATGTCGCTGTACCTTACACAAGAGATAATGTCGAACAGCTCCTACTATTGTTACCTTCTTGGCCTGGCTGAGCAGGTCGCGCGCCCGCACGCGCTGTGCGGCCACGTCGTCGCTGAGCGGGCGCTGTTCGGCCAGCTGCGCGCGCAGCTCCCGCGCGTCGCACGCCGGCGGCTCGGCCGCGCGCAGCTGGCCCTCCATAGCGCGCAGCCACTCCACTAGCTCCTCCATGTCGCCCACCACCTCCAGCGAACGCTACGTGAACATTCAAAATGTAGCATTCAACTAAATTGTTGCAGGGAATTCAACAATATCAAAATGTTTTTAGGACTTATTTATTCTTATCAAAATTCCTTTCTTAGAACTTCCCTACACTGAATAAGAAACCCCTGCATAAAGTTTTTAACTTCTAGGTCAACTTTGATAGACCATGTAGTGAGTCTTTGGACTCATTACCATTATGTGAATGTAAACAGTGTACAATAAAGCACTAAATAACAGTGCCAAATTAATATTTAATAAAAGAAAAAAAATACTAGCAATGCGTATCTACATGACATATCACAATGTATGTTACCTTCTTGCTGAGCAGCAGCCGCTCGGCCTTGCGCTGCACTTGCTCGGCGATGGCGTCGAAGCGCCGATTGGCGCGCGTCACCATGCCCTCGACGTGCGTGGCGCCCTCTCCCGGCGAGATCTGGCACAGCTGCGGGCCCACCAGGTTGATGGTGTCCAGCACTGGCCGGAACTCTCCCAGCTCGCCCTCCAGCCGCAGGATGTCCTCCTCGCGCGGCTCCACCGCCTGCAGGCACGCCTCCGCACTCGACATCCATTCCGTCAACCTACGCACACACAATTACATGATTATATACAACACTAGTAGGTATTAGTTGCTAATACCTACTAATAATACGCAATTTTCGAAAATAATTGAGCTACGTGGGCGGGAAGCGTAGTTAACTTCAGTCCATAAAGTTTGGAGCAAGCATCAATAACTGGTGTATTAGTGTGGGTTACAACCTGGCGTGCTCGTTGTAGAGCTGCTGCACGAGAGGCAGCGTCTCCGAGGCGACACGCAGCAGTTCGGCGCCGCGCGACGTCAGCTCGTTGTAGCGCCGCTGCAGCGCGTCCAGCTTGTCCTTCAGCTGCAGCGCCTCGTCGCCGGAGATGTGCTTCATCAGCTCCAGCCCGGACTCCACGGTACTGTCCACCGCCTCTTGTTTCGACGCTATCTCTTCTGTTTTCTCCTGTTTCGGATTAAATATATAATCAGTGTTGTTGTTGTACTCACTTCCTTAGCTAACGTTTATATTTTGAATTTAATTTAATATAAAAAATAAAAATTATGTTCCAAATTTTGGAAAAATATTTTTTTCCAGACATAGCTGCTTAATTCTCCAATAATATATTGGACGAGTTTCATTGACTGGGCACCTAGATTATGAAAAACAGATATGTCTTATTTTCTCTGTGTGTGTGTGTGAGACTGACCGCAAGCTCGTCCATCTGCTGCAGGAGCTTCTCCATGTGCAGCGGCAGCAACCGCCGCTTGTTGAGGTGCTGCTCCATGGCGTCCATCCACGCGGACAGCTCCTGATAGGTCAGCACCAGGTGCCGGAGCCCCTTACGCGAGTTGTCCAGCAGCTCGCCGATGTTCAGGCTGTGCTCCACCAGGGCTTGGTATCTAGGGTAAGGGAAATGTGGTTAAGTAGGATATGAACGTTTTGAAGCTCCGAGAGTCACAATAATATCCTCTGTTATTGTATGTCCATCCGATCGCGACATACTAGGGCATGGTGAAGGAGCGTCTCTCTCTCTCTCTCTCTCTCTTTGTGTGTGTGTGTGTGTAATGGTACCTGTCAGTGGCGGCCTGCAGACGGTCAGCCAGCGTCGTGGCCTCGTCGTCCCCGACCAGAGCCATGAGCGCGGAGGCCGTCTCAGTCAGCTGCTTGAAAGGCGGCTGCTTCGACAGGATGTCGTCGTGTAGCGCCTGAACACAAACTCGTAACTTATTAGAACGCAGACCACAAGAAACTAATAGAAACATTTCATAAAGAGTAACGCCATCTGTTTGAGGAACAAATAACCTACCCCAATAAAGTATTCCTTGGCAGCTGTGTACAGCGATAGCACACTTTTATTTGTTGACAATTCTATCACGCAACCTTACATGTTGTTGCATTTTTTTTTTAATTTCACTAACAAAAACTGTACGGGCCACAGCAAGTACAATTGAATACAACACATTCAGCAATTTACAGCATTCCGCAGTTTACACTGCATTATTCATTTTTGGGCCAGTGTGCGATTGAAGGCTACCATAAGCGGTCCCGCGTCCGCCTCAGCCTCTTCAGCTATCATCACTATCATTCAATAAATAGTCTAACGCTATCTCTATCTATCATTCAACTAAACCCCTAAACAAAAACGGAAATGTAATAGACGGAGTACGGTAAGGGGCTGGTGCTGGTTGAATGTAAGATGATGACCTTGTGCTCCCTGATCTTGAGCTGGATCTTCTCCTCGTCGGTGGGCACCAGCTCCAGCGCCTTCACCCTGCGCTCAGCCGTCGTCAGCCACTCCACAAGCGGCTGGAGCTGCTCCTGGAACTGCTTTGCCACCTAGGAACGATACCATCTATTACATATTTGCACTAGTTATATTTTTGTAAAAAGGTGATATTTTTATATATTATTGAGACATTCATTCATATTCATACGGGCATTATTGTTATGTAATACAAAAGAAATGGATACGAAGAAGCTTGGTGTCGGGTGTGTGGTATACCTTCATGGCCTGGTCGAGGTCGAGCATCCGCTGGTGCGCGCCGGCGGTGAGCTTGTCGAAACGCGTCATGAGCGCGCGCAGCTGGCGCTCAACGGCCGCGCGCTCGGCTGCCTCGCAGCCCGCCGCCACCTCGTTGCCCATCGCGAACAGCGATGACATCGAGTTCTGACGGTCGAGCAGCATCTTCTTCAAGAACTGCACACCGCGACAAAAACAACAATATTATTATCACCACTCAGATATATACATTAAAGAACATAATAAAATAATTGTTGCTATAATTGTTTCATTATATATATTAAAATAAACTTTTTATAATATACTTAAAATAGAAGCTGTAATCAAATGTTTAGAATTATTTTATAACACGAATCAGTTATTGGACATAAAATAGAAAAAATACTAATTTTTTTTACTATTAAAATGCTCAATTCAATCAATTAGACGTATAGACGATACCTTGAACCTGTATATTCTAACTGCCTAAACTCACGTATACACTAGTTAGATGCAGAATGTCACTGCTTTATGGTAAAAAGTTGTACGTCATTAAGCTTAAGATTACCTTCTGTTCCTGCAGCTGCGCCTTGACGACCTTGTAGTCGGCGGAGGGTGGCTTTTGGTTGGCCACCATGTCCTCGGTGTCGGCCAGCCACTTCTCCAGGCCGGCCAGCGCCTCCGCGAACTTGCCCGATTGCAACAGCCCCACATCCAGCCGCCGCTCGCGCTCGTTCATCTGCCAGCGACGCCTCAGTTTAATAATACGGTATGATACTGGCTCCCATAATCGTTTCATATGCATCACCAGTTAACGTACCCTAGTCACCCGGCACATCCAGAGAAAAAAAACATTTCCTGTACAGTTTTACTTTTTTTTATTTTATTTATCAAAATATTAAACACATATGCAACATACTAAGTAACTATTAGTACAGTTACTTGTGTGTGCAGTGCAGTGCTTAACTGTGCAGTTACTACACCCTGACGTCCCTCTTGATTGTATCCGCTTTTAAAAGACTTACTCGTAAAGTATAAATCATGCAAAAGTAATTTAATTCCACAGATAGATCAAAAATATCTATTTGATTCATCATGACATTGTATTTCCCATGACTCCTCTCATAAAACCGACCTTCTCCTTGAGCGCGTTCCAGCGGTCGTTCATCTTCTCGAGGTCCTTCTCCAGTTGCGCGGTGGGCACGCGGTGCGCGGCGGCGCGCACGAGCGCCTGCCCCAGCCTGTTGCAGTGCGCCACGTTCTGCCCTAGCGGCTCCAGCAGCCGCTGCTTCAACTCCGAGAAGTCCTTCTGCTGCGCGCGGATGTGCTCCACCTCCGACGATACGGGCTTCAGGCTGCGGACTTGCTCCGTAGCCTGATAGACATATACAGACACTATGTTAGTATTCACCGATGTGAATGTGTGCCACCAGTAATAGTGAAAAGTAGACAAGGATAACATTTTCAATTATTGGCTAATCTAAGACTTACCTCGTCAACGTCATCCATGACGGAGTCGTAGGCCTTGTAGAAGGCCTCTAGTTTACTAAGCGTGTCCTCTAGGTCTTGCTCCTTGGCACGCGCCCGTTCGTCCAGTTTCGCCAACTGCTTGCGAAGACCTTCCACCTGGATAGAGGTGATTTGTTACAAGACTGTGGGCATTGTTGACTACGTACGATAATGGAATAATTTAATAAGAATCCGTGTAGGTATGTTGATGGTGTTGATGATAATGCAGGTGTGTCAATAATTACCTGTTCGTTGGCCTTGTCAGACTCGGCGTATCCAGTGTCGGCCAGGTCGTGAGCTGCGCGGTCTGTACTAGCCACCAGGTCCTCGGTCGCCTCCAGCCGCTTGTACCAGCGGCCCAGTTCCTCCAACTGCGCGCGCACCGTCTTGATCTCCCGTCCCGGCGGCTTCATACCGTCCAGCTCCTTCTCCAGCTCCGACAGGTCGTGCGACACACCCTTCGCCTTGTCCTATCAGGATGAACGACGTGTTATAAAACGAATAATAGGCTGAATGGATTTGGCTGAAATTTTGTACATAGACACAATACTTCTCATTTCAGTAAATTCTAATTCTATGTATGTAGCAATTAAATCAAGTCAGCATTTTGAACACCTAAGCCATGAACAGATACGAACCTGGAATTGTGCGAATGCCGCGGCGGCACCCGCAAGGCGCTCCCGGGCCTCGTCGGCCTTGGCCTCGAGGTCCTGCAGGCGCTCGGCGAGCCCCCGAGCGGTCTCCTCCAGTACAGGGCGCGCGCGGTTGGCCGAGTCCGGCCCGCCACACTCTAGCGCCAGGGAGATGATGTCGTCCACCGCCGCGTTGACGCTCTACAAAACAATACAAACATTCAGTATCTATTGCAATAAATATATAAATAAGAGAGTATCTTTAGCTTGTAACAATTACAATATGCATGATGACAGTAACCAAGATTTCCTCATGTTGGCGTATTCACGGCGACTGTAGTAGTGATAATGTATATATACCTGCAGTGGCGCCCTGAGCGCGTGCAGGTGATCGGTGAGGCGCGCGACCTGGTCGCGGGCGGCGGCAGGCGGCGCGGCCAACGCAGCGGCCAGGCGCTCTTCGCAGCGCGCCAGCGGCGTGTCCACGGCCCGCACGCGCTCCGCCAGCTCACCCAGCTTGCGCGCTGTCGACTCCAGATACTCCACTTGTTGGAGGACCTCTGACAGACGATTTCATACAGATTACAGGTTGATGTATAAAGTCGCGAAACAATTCAGTTGAAATTTATGAGCCTCGAAAAATTCTACTTTCAGCACTAATTTTAACGCAACTGCGTCTGGAAATTTTTAACAACAGAACTACAAAAGTGCCTTCATAATGTATCATATAATGTTTATTTACTAAATGATTTTACACATATGGTTATTAGTTGTCTTACAGTAAGAACCAACATAAAGGACTGTTGAACATTTTTCGCGAGCTCGTTTTCAGTAGAATCATAGTGCATCTCACTCACACCTTCCCTTATTCGTACGATGTTGGCCGAAATATTTTAACCATGCTCATCGGTGAGTTAGTTTGAGGATTACTGGGTGTTTAAATAAAAGGTTACTGAGATATACGCCGCTATCTGTTGCTAGGCAACGGATGTTGCTAGAAATTCTACTCCCATTTTGGCGAAAGTATAAGAGTAAACTCATCAAATTGTAGTTGTGTTTGGTACCGTTATTGATGCGGTCCCAGCGCTCCTTCATGTGGTCGAGCTGCGTGCGCACCAGCTCCTGGTCCACGTCACACGACGAGATGAACGTTTCGCCCAGCGTCTTGTTGTTCTCGTACTCGCCGGACCTGATGCATAATCGGAAGGTATGTAACACGAACAACAACATGAGGTAGTATTGCTATATATTGGTCAGAGCTGGTGGGGCGAGGAGGTACCTTTTCCAGACGTCGTTCCGGATGTGATGCAGGTCGCGTAGCTGCCGTTCGACGTCCTTGCGGGAACAGGCAGCGGGCGGCAGGTCCGCCAGCCGCTGCTCGGCGCCCGCCAGCCACGGTAGGAACGACTCCTGCGCCTTGCTGTACTTGCGGCAGTGCTCCTGCACACCACACTTTGTTATAGTCTACCTCAAACACGCTTAGAAAAGGCTATAAAAGCGAAGTAGTTGTTTCTGTCTTCTGTCGAACCTTTCATCAGTAGTTGAACTGGGTATGGGTTGCGATTATGAAGATGATGATGATGGGATTGGGAGCATACTAAAAATATATATAAAGGTACCTATAGTTGTTGGGTCATTTGCTAGTGATTTTGAGTCTAATTGAATACCGTAGCTTTTAGGATAAGAAAATAGGAATCTTCAGAGATAATATTTTTCTTTCTATCTTCGTCCATCTTAGAAGCTAGAGGATGATCTACCAGCAATCACTTAGCCAGATAATTAACTTTACATAATATTTTAAAATTTTAAATTTTACCTTTACGTTGTAAGGTACAGAGTTAAGTCACATCAAAATCAAATCAAATCATTTATTTCATATAGGTATTTTCAATACACTTATGAACGTCAAATATTTAGAATCTAAAACTAAGTGGTTGTTTATATCGTCGAAACAAATATGTAGTGTCTAACGATAAATGTAATGTATACATCACAGCAACTGAAAGCAGATTCTTTCTAACGGGAGTCGAAAATATCTTAACATTATCAAATGTTCATTAAAACAGTACAAGTAAGCTGTTAGTATAACAGCATGAGACAGCCTCACGGTGATCATCATCATTAACAGCATTATCAACTTCATTGTCATAATAATATTTGGAAATAAATGTCCCTCACCATGGCGGCCTGCAGCCTATTGTATCTGTCGACCGTTTCTCTCTTCAGCTTATCCCATTGGGTTTGAATCCTGTCCAGGTCCTTCTTCAAATTCTGATGTGATGGTTTCTTTTCCATTTCACGACCTGGCGGACAACATAATACAGTTACACAACTGTAACACAACTGTCCATGTACACAACTGCCCAACATATACTTTGTAAGTAACATAATGTTTTATACTGAATTATCTGGATCACAAGTAGAAATGAAGATTGAAGTCTTTGAAATGGATTTTTAATAATTTCCTAATTTAATCTATTCAAATAAAAAAATAGGAGTGTCTGTTTGTAATATTGAAACAACCGCTTTTTACTAAATTCATATGTATGTATACACGGTACATAAAATATACACATTTTTTTATTATTTTAGAATTATATTGAATTCAAACGACGACAAAGTTGTGGGCACAGGTAGTAATAAAAGTAATAAATGTACATGTTGCGAAATTAGTTGATGAGGATTACTGTCTCATTGCTAAATTTGCTTTATATTGAATTAATGTGCAGCCCGGTGGAGTTCTACCAACATGATCTATATTACAGCTCCGATTATGTTAGGCTAAAGTTTTACGTAACACAGTATTGTGGCCAGTTCTATCAATACTGACGTTGACAAAAAAACTTACTTAGAATAAAAAAATATCACTAATAATAGTACGCAAGTGTATGCACGACCGTCCACATGCACGCTCACAAGCACGCACTCGTACCTTTGTCAAGCAGCATGATGATCTCGTGCTCGCGCTGCGTGAGGTCGCGATAGAGCGGCTCGTGTTGTGCCAGCTGCAGTTGTAGTCGGCCGCGTTCCGCAGACACCTGCAGCCGCGCCGGCAGTGCTGCCAGCTCCGCCGCCAGCCAGCCCAGCGTGCGGGACACGTTCTCCTCCAGATTGCGGCCGTCTCTGGGCAAACGGACATTATGTGTTAAGACTTCTACTTGCAATCATAAAAAATGTATTCAATTCACTATAACGATATAAAACTGAATCCTTTCAAAATCCTAAGTATCTCATGATGCCCGAGGCACAATTACTTTCTATTGTTAT